>JAJGRW010004781.1:0-111340 GCA_025461045.1 Carex parvula | reverse complement strand
ACCGACTAATGTAAGTTCATAGCCAATTTTTATATAGAATTGAAAGTTCATATCCCAACCACTTAAATATGATGGAACTCATAAACCTCAAACTCTTCCACCGCCTAATGCTAGGTTCCAATAGACGATGGTTACACTTTACTGCTGAAACCAAGTAATCGTAGCCTTTGTTAATTCCATTTTAATGTTTATTTACTTTGTAGGAGGGGTCATCCAGGGGACATGCTGGTGATCAGCAATGAGGGGGGAGAGGCCCCCGAGAATTCACGTGCCAAAGGTTGAATTGGCAATGTGTCATCTGGATTGTAATAACTATAATGACCAAAGTAGTATTTTTGATGAGGAAAACAGTTAATTTTTTACCTGATTTCAGCATGTTAATGTAATAACTCTAATGAACAAAGTAGTTATTACCTTGTTGGTACGGGATGTAGCACGCCAATGTAGGATGCTAATGTAGGATGCGTTGTTTACATTAAATGAACAAAGTAGCATGCTAATGTACGATGTTTAAATTTTACATTGTTATTTTGAAACTATGTGGTTGTGTTTAATATGATGCGTACACTGTGGGTACGCGATGAAATTAATATTTAACTCATCTTTTAGGTGCCATTATTTACATGGGTATACCAATACAAATAATAATTGCTCTCTGGAATCGGGGGGCATTCTTTCCGTTTTAAGCGGTGAGAAGCCTTTATCTACAAATATAAGCCGCACAACGCTTCCCCCCGCCCAAGGAGTCGGAATGGCACCCACCTCTCTCTCACCTTTGCTATTCTGACACTGGATCGGCAGAGTTGCTCCCAGCTCAACCCAAATCGCATCTCCACTGATTTGGCCGTTCTCCCTGTCCAAGGCAAGTTCAAAGGGCCCAACCCTATCCTCTCAGCTCCACACATGAATTCTAATTAGCTCAACGATACCTAGTGTAAGTAATTCTCTATTTACCGAAAATTAATTGTATATCCTAACTAATTGGCTCAACCCTTATATTAATTGTCCAAAAATTAAATTGATGGTCATCAATTTCTTTCATTTGCTGCTGCCACTCAACAAGATCCCAAATTAGACTATGAGAAACTATGTCCATATTTCAAATGTATATGTAATTAAACTCAATGCGTACTTAGTGGCTAACTCATTCCTCTCTTCCAACAATTAAGTAGTAAAATGGCAACGGATCGTCGATGGATGTACAACCGACTAAATCCCAAAGGAGGGATTCTACCCGAGTTCATAAAGGGGGTGAAAGAATTTGTTGATGTAGCTTGTTCCAAGCCCTCGGTCGTGACTGTCCTCAATGGCAAAGAATGTATCCCTTGCCCATGTAAGAAATGCGAAAACCTCTACAACAAAGACTTGCAAACCGTGAGAATACATCTTTACCAATCCGGATTTCGAGAAGGATATGAACATTGGCATTCACACGGAGAGGAACGTACAAACTCATCTCTCAATGCCCCGGAAAATCCACCAATTTCCCAAAACGATGACAATTATCATGTCAGAGGTGATATGGTACGGGCGGCCGCTGGCCAAAATTTCGATTGGGAGGAGGATAGACCTACCGGAATGGCTAAAAAATTCTTCGACATGCTAGCCGCATCGGAAACACCGCTTTGGGAAGAGAACATGACGGGTCCAATGAAATGTGAATCACACACAATCTTATCGGCCGTGACACAAGCACTCGCATTGAAGTCGGAACACCAATTGAGCCAAAAATGCTTCGATGGGATGATGAGTCTTATCAAAAGCATGCTTCCGCCTAGTGAAAAAATGCCGGAAAACTTTTATCAAGCCAAGCGATTGGTCGAGCCGCTAGGATGGAGCATAAGAACATAGACGTATGCCCAAACTTTTGTATGCTTTATTACAACGATGCGAACAAGGACAAGACACATTGTGATGAATGTGGTACACCGAGATATAAGCCACTGAGACATAATAAGAATGCAAAACCGGTTCCCTGCAAACAACTTCGTTATCTACCTATCACCCCAAGATTGCAAAAGTTGTACATGACACGAACAAATGCGGTGAAAATGAGATGGCATAAGGAAGGTTTTCGTGAGAAGCCCGGGATTATGGTGCACCCGGCTGATGGTGAAGCTTGGAAGCACTTCGCACGGAAATATCCGGCTTTTGCCAAAGAGGTGAGAAATGTTTGGTTGGGGATACGACGGATGGATTCATGCCATTCACCTCAAATGCGTCTCCATATTCATGTTGGCCGGTACTTGTTTTTCCGTATAATTTACCCCCGGGTATGATAATGAAAGAAGAAAGCATGTTCCTCGCGCTGGTCATTCCTGGACCTAAGCATCCGGGTCGGGACATTGATATTCTTCTTGAACCTCTAATTGACGAATTGAACAAATTGTGGAAGGATGGAGAACTTACATGGGATGAATCTAAAAAATAGAATTTCAGCATGCGTGCAACACTTCTTTGGTCGATAAACGATTACCCCGCGTACGAGATGCTAAGTGGGTGGGGTACTAAAGGCCGATTGGCATGTTTTCATTGCATGGGTGCAACAAAGGCATTCCGACTAAAGCATGGTGGGAAAT
This sequence comes from Carex parvula, assembly GCA_025461045.1. Lineage (NCBI taxonomy): Eukaryota > Viridiplantae > Streptophyta > Magnoliopsida > Poales > Cyperaceae > Carex > Carex parvula. The sequence continues at coordinate 108,761 of JAJGRW010004781.1, read as the reverse complement.
TTACATGGTTCGGCTGTCATAGATGTTTTTTACCTCTAGATCACCCATTTCGCCGCGATAAGAAAAATTTCTTAAAAGGTATGGTCGATTTTGATCGGCCGCCACGAAGAGTAACGGGAGATGAGCGGCTCGCAATGATGAGTAAACTAGAGGGGATGAAATGGGGTAAAAAAAATGGTCTTGACCAGTTGGAAGGTTACGGTCAAACACACCATTGGCAAAAGAAGAGTATTTTTGGAGCTTGCCCTATTGGAAAGACAATATGTTGCCGCACAACATTGACATGATGCATTTGGAGAAAAATTTCGCAGAAAATTTGATTTACACGCTTCTGGGCATGGGGACTAAAAACAAGGATAATGAAAAAGCACGGAAGGATTTGGCTCTCCTTTGCAATCGTGCCAATCAGAACTTAACTCCAGACCCGGATAACCCGGGAAAGCTGCGAAAACCAAAGGCTCCCTTCACAGTCTCTCCACAACATAAGAGACAGGTTTTAATATGGCTTAAGGAGAATGTCAAGTTTCCCGATGGCTACGCATCGAGTTGGTCAAGGTGTGTGAACCTCAAAACAAACACCCTAACCGGGCTAAAAAGCCATGATTTGCATGTGTTCATGGAGCGACTTCTTCCTGTCGCATTTCGAGACTTTGTCCCTGATTCCGTATGGGATGTTTTGTGCGAGATTTCAAGTTTCTTTAGAGAGATTTGTGCCAAGGAGCTTGATCCTTCCCGTATCGACCAATTGGAAAAAGATATTGTGCTCACCATGTGCAAAATGGAAAAGATATTCCCGCCGGGATTTTTCGATTCTATGGAGCATCTGGTGGTCCATGTCTGTCACGAGGCTAGATTGGGTGGACCCGTAGGGGCTCGATGGATGTATCCTTGTGAAAGGTGTGTTTTTTTTTTATCTCTTTGTTTTGATTCAATGATGAAACACTTAGCTCACTCAATGCTTCAACATATAAACCAATATTTTTATTACAGACGAAACAAAGAACAGAGGATGAGAGTCACGAACAAGGCAAAAGTTGAGGGTTCAATCGTCGAGGCTACAATTGTTAAAGAAATTGGTGCATTTTGCTCACTTTATTTTGCAGAGAACTCTAACAATAACCCACAAGGGGTTGGAACAAGTAACCCTCCGCGGAGACGTATATCGATATTTGATACCGCGGGCCGTTTTTTCACACGGCCAAGTCGAAGGACTCTCGATGACAAGGAACTTAAAGCTGCACACACATATGTTATCCTCAATTGTCCCGAGATAAAAAATAAATTCCTAGGGTACAATCTTATAAAATGTTTATTTTGATGAATTCTAAATTACAAATTATAAACAAAAACTTAATCTCTTGTATTTTGACATGTTGGAATGTGTAGAGAGTTCGATGCATGCATGCTAAGCTCTGGACAAGCCAGATCCCCACTCCATTTGGACAAAGTTCGTGAAGATGGCTTCGCGGATTGGCTACGGAAGAAGGTACTATCTGATCATGATTGCGACCCCTACATCCGAAGGGCAGGACTCATGCCGCAAAAACAAGCGGACTGCTATGAAGGGTACGAAGTAAACGGCTATCGATTTCACACGGAAGCATATGGGGAAAACAAGTCAACAAAGAGTAGCGGTGTTTGCATTAAAGGGGAATGGGATGGAATTGACACACCACAAGACTACTATGGACTTCTCCAAGAGGTAATTGAGCTAGATTACGATGGACTCAACAAGGTCGTTCTCTTTCGGTGTAATTGGTTTGACATAACAAACGGTGTAAGGGTGGACATCCAACATGGAATTGTTGAGGTTAACCACGCTTCTCGCATTAAAAATTATGAACCATTTGTATTGGCGCCTCAAGCAATCCAAGTATTCTATCTTCCTTATGCATCGGATAAAATTGAAAGACGTCAATGGTGGGTGGCAATGAAAACTAGTGCGAAGGGGAGGTTTCGTTCCGAGGACGACGTCGAATTAGCAAACCTAGAATTTTTCCAAGATGAAATGCCGGATCACGCAATCGAGGTTTCAAATGGTCAAGAATTTGATTGGGATAGTATGGCCCCTCAAGAAGACGAGTTCGACCTAGTAGAAGATACGATGTCGCAAGGTGAGGATGAGTTTGAGGACAACCCAATTGAGGTAAGTGACGAAGAGTTGTACATGGACCTAGGTGAGGATGAATTTGGTTTTTAGGCCCCCAATGCTTCCGATCAAGAGTTTTAATATTGGTGAATCAATAGTTGTATGTGTGTTGTGTCACAAAGAACATAACAATTATATTTGTTTCCCAATTATTTTGGTGAGGCTTGTTGTAAATGATAAAATTTAATTAGTTATCAAGGTATTGAATTCTTATATACTGCTCTTATTCATGTTGTTGATTTATAATAAAATTCTTCATTTACAAGGAGATATCAAATAAACAGAAGTGCATCTGTCTCCAGGAACTAAACAATTGCAAGGGGGAGGCCATGCAATTAACGAGAATATGCCCATGCAATTGGACTACTCGCAGGGACCTTCAATAAAATATACTATAAACATGGGGTTAAGTAGTTGCATGGGCATGGGGTTAAGTAGTTGCATGGGCCTGCAATTAATTATAATATCTCACATTCATAAAGTAATTGCAAGGGGAGATAGATGAGTTGTTGCATGGGCCTGCAATTAATTATAATATCTCACATTTCATAAAGTAATTGCAAGGGGAGATAGATGAGTTGTTGCATGGGCCTGCAATTAATTATAATATCTCACATTCATAAAGTAATTGCAAGGGGAGATAGATGAGTTGTTGCATGGAACTCCAATTAATTATAATATCTGACCTTCACAAAGTATTTGCAAGGGGAGATACAAAACAGTTGCATGGTTGCACATCACACAGTTGCATGGCAGATGTGTTGCATGGGCTTAGCCTTGCAACAACTCTGACGAATTCAGAAAAGCCATTTCTTTTGCATGGGCCGTCATTACCTTGCAACAAACTAGTTCTAACCATGCAATAAACTCAGATTCTAGTAGTGTAAAGAGTGCATAAATATTTCTCAAGCATCCAAGATTCATTTAAAATACAATTTTAATATGAAATCACACACACACATATGCTCAAATAAAGAGAACCAAATCAAAACCAAAGTCAACGCATGAGTTTCCCCTTTTAGCCCCATTATTCAATTCACATAAAGGTAGGCACAAATTCTGGAACGAACGAGGTGTTCAGTATGGCTTGGAAGGGTCATCTGATGTAATTAACAGCGGGGGCTTGCGCCCGTTGGGAGTTAAACGTCCCCACAATCAATAAACTCTCTCGATAGACTGATTATGAACAGTAGGTCTGTCGAGGGTGAACCAGAAGGAACTGTAGAAAGAAATGTATGTTTCAAGTTCGATGTTCTCTTCATGCCTTGAAAACAGAGAGCATTGAACCATGAGACATTTAACACATGTGCACATACCTTCTCCGATTGTGCAACTTTCTGCGTCCTACACCAGTAAATGGCTTCCCTTCAAAAAGTTGAAAACAATAATATGGGAAAAAATGTAAAATATTTAAATATATTAATCATAGCTGACTTTACCGACATTCGGTGTGATAAAAAATTTGGCAGATTTAAAATTGGGCCATTTGGATTGAAGGGCCCCAAACCATGTCACATCAATTCGCAGACCAACCAAGTATGACCAAAAGGAATTTGGCTTTTCCTTTTACTTTTCTAAAAAATATTTAAGAGGATTTGGCTTAGATAATTAGTATGACCAAAAGGATTTGGCTTAAATGTAAAAAATATTTTTAAAAATAAATAATTAGTTATAATCACAATTAAGGGTTAATTAAAAATATTTAAGAGGGCTTAGATTCCATACCCTAACAGTATGACCAAAAGGAAGGAGACACATCCTCAACAAGCACAACTGAACAGACAAGGTTGGTGTTTCTAGTATTGAATTGATCCCGCTTTTGATGACATGGTAACCTCTAGCATTAATTTCAACTTGTTCCTTTCAGACAGTTACATGCTCTACAAGGTAACCGCATCTTGCGAAAGATGGTAAGTATCCTATTACAGGTTAAGTGTTGGTCGTGTTGTTCTTCCCATTTAGGCATTTCCACAAATACCTTATGTGCAACACATTATTAGTTCCTAGATTGATGAAATTGAAGTGCCAAATTTTGATCACTAAATTGTACATCCAAAAAAAAACTTAAGATCAAGACATTGATCATCCAAAAAAAACTTTACCATATGCAAATCTTTTGTGCCAGAATTATAGGTGAAGGTGTGAGGTCTCAAACGAATTTCAAAGAAATAAGTTTTATGAAGGCATGGGCTCCGACTATCTCTGGCAACACCCCTCTAAACTGATCGGAGATCACTCCTCTCTGATGCGCCAGCACCTCAGACGAGGGGCGCCCCTCTCAGACGGTCTCTGGATGAAATAATAGTAGAAATAACAAACACTTAACCTCTCAGACAGTCTCTAGATGACCAATTTCCCGGTAAAAATTTGGTTTGGCGCCTTGGCGGCAGTCAAAAAATGTGGAGGGAAGTTACCAAAAAAATTAGGAGGGAGTCTGAGAAGAGTATTCCAGAACTTCATTTGGTAAAGAGAATATATTTTTTTTTTTGCTTCAAGAGAATATGAAAGAAGTTGATTTGGCCAAAATTAGGAGGGACGCTTAAATTTGTCCACGATACAAGATTTTAAGTTATGAGAATACAAAAAAGTTGTAAAGGAATTTTTTTGATTCGGATTTTGGATCACGAGAACTCGAGAAGTCTTGTTGAAACAATTTTTTTTTTTACTAATAATAAGAATTGATATTTATCATTATTCATTGAGAGAGTGCAAATTATTATTATAGATAGTGTTTTATTTATTTGGTATAAAATTGAAGCTTCTTTCTATAATAAAAAAAATAAGATAGAATTTTTCTATTGAAATTATATAAAAAAATTGTTTTATTCCAAAATGAACAAAATTCTAATCCGATAAGATATATGTCGAGTTTTTGAGAATTAAAAAAAATATATCTCAAAAATAAAAAAATAAAAAAATTTATTCTTATCTTTTTTTTTATTTTATTTGTTCTTAATATATAAAATTACTTTGGACATTCAAAATTAATTTATTTAAATTGAATTGTATCTAAGAAAATTATTGGTTAATGTATAATATTTTGTTAATGATGTGATGGAAAAATTAATACGTTTTCTTATTTTTTTACATGATCCTCTAATATGGAGATCATGTTGAACGGTTCAATCGACTGTATAGATATTAGATCTTTTCCTCAAAAATAACATGTGTCAAGCTTTTGCGGATTATAGCCTCTGGCCGTAGGGTGATTTTGTTCAATTAATGGTGAGTGTCACAAAATAGCTTGAAAAATTTGACAAAAAATGGTGCTTATTCTTTACAATTTGGCGAATTGTTCTATAACCCGTGCTTGCCATGTGTATGTACCATATGACCTTAAATCTTTTCTGTCATTTTTTTTCAGATGCAAATGATGAACCAATACAGACCAGTTGAGTTACCTGACAACCAAAATGGTACTGACAAAGCGGTTCCCACAGAGAACGGGGTTCAAGATGTAGAGATGCCCCTTGCTTCCAGTGGGGAACCCGAACCCAAACCCGAACCCGAACCCGAACCCGATTCTGGTAACGTCGCACAAGAAGACGATGCTTCTGCTGATGATAGCAAAATGGAAGAATGAATTTTGTAACTATTTTATTTGTTCTTCTGAAATTCGAGCAGAGAAAAGAGGGGCCGCAGAGCAGGTGGGACCCACAGCAATACATGGTTAAGTTTCTAAACAAAATATCCGACTAAATTTTTTTTTTGAATTTGATTGGGGCGAGACGATAGATCAAGGATTTGTGCTTGTATTTAGCTCAGGTTGAGGGGATTTTTGAATCTTTTATAGCTTGTTAGTTGTAACGTTAGGCATTGCTGAGATACTGTGCACAAATATTTAGCCGTTTTTCTAGCTTATAAATGGATACTGTTTTTAATTATCAATTGATTGTTTAAAGTACACGCAGGCTAAAAAAAGAAACAATTTTCTTATTTGTTTTATAACTCATTCTATCTACCAATGAGAGAAATGTTAGTTAATAAAGCTTTCTGAATTATCATAATGGAAATTTTGAATCAATCAGAGCCTTTATAATTATAAAGTTGATAATGCAAGTTAAGCATTAGCATGAGTATCAGTTGCACAACATCTTATACAGCAGGCTCAGCCCATTAGATTATTCAACTAAGTTGACGATATTATTTATTTATAGAGGCTACGGTACTATGTATAGCGTATTTTCCGAATTTTTATTAATAGGAAAATAAAAAAATAAATAACGATAATAGGGAACGATTTGGTGGAAGTTCGAAATCTAAGAAAATTAAACGTTGTGGTCTACAACGTCCAGAGGACATTATAAACCCGTTTTATCCGTAACATCCAGCCAACCCGTTTTTTTTTTAAAACCCATTTTTTTTTATAACGTTCTCTGGATGTTATAGACTACAACGTTTTTCATAGATTTCGAATTTTACTCAAATCATTCTCTATTGTCGTTATTATTTTTTTATTTTGTACTGTGGTTGTACATTTTCATTTTCAAAATTCAAACATTTAATCCTTACCGTTCAAGATGATCTATAAATGAAAATGTGTTTGGATGCCAAATTTTACATTTTTTTATTTTTTTACTATGTTTTAAATATATACAAAATTACTTGATCTATAGATTCTGGACCATTCAAAAGTAGTGATTTTCTCCCTATCGAAAAGAAAATAGTAAAAAAAATTGAAAAAATGTAAAATTTGGCATCCAAACACATTTTCATTTATAGATCATCTTGAACGGTAAGGATTGAAGTGCTCTGTAGTACATACTGAAGTGCTCTATGCATAATACTGTACTTCATATTTTATCCATGAGCAATTATCTTATATTATTCTGATTTTATGAGACTGTCTGAAACAACGTAGGCAAACATCAAAGGGGTCAGGGTCGTTGAGTTGAGTTAAAATTTTGATTGAAGATCAGAATCCTGACCAATGCGATCCAGGTGAAATGCGGAGGGGCCTTTAATATTCATACCAAAGCAGATCGGACGTTCCAGATCTAAAATCAAAATTTGAGTTAATTAACTCAAGAGGATATGAATTCGTGGCAAGTACCCTCGGATCGGGATCATATATATATATATGAAGCATCAGGTAACATAGCCTCAAGTGAACCGTTGAAACCCATCTATCGGTTAGGTGTCCCCAATGCAAATTATATTAGAAGAACAGGGCAAATTGCCAATATGCAACAATGAACCTACTTTTGCCTTTTGTCATGGCATGATGCATACAATAGAAGAAAACCATGCGCTATTTTTTCTTTCCTAACACCCCAAGTATTTCGTAATTCATACATTGACCTCTAGAAGTACCGATTTGAATAAAATTATTGGCATTGGCGTGAGAACCCGAAACATTATTTTAATTCATTGAAAAATTAATTTCAGTAATTTCCAATTATTCTTGTAGAGCAATAGAAATTGGGAATATGTTATTATAATTCTCGATTGTTTAGTTCAGCACAAAAATTAAAATAATGATTTAGCAATATAATATAAACAACAAATTTATAGCGAACTACACTAATTTAGTTTAATTTTGTAATTATTAAGTTTCAATTATGTAGGAAGCAGTGTTCTAAATAGCGCGCTATAGCGCCGCTATAGCGTTTTTGGACCCTAAACGCTAAGCTATGGCATGAAAATACGCTAATTACGCTACGGCCGCTATAGCAGTAATAGCGGTCCACTATAGCGCATAGCGTGTAGCGCGCTATTTGTGCGCTATGCATATTGGGCTTTTTTAGACAATTTATATGTGCTTAAATAAAGATCCATAAAATTTATTTTGTATAGAAAAAAAAAATAGAATGAATCATGATGCTTAAGATATTTTGTATAGAAAAAGATCGATAGTTTATGATATTATTATGGATATTTTGAACCATGAACTTTTGTACTAGTTCAATACGAATATTATAATTTCTTAATTAATTTGGTGTTATTTATTGTTCTATGAAACTTTAAATAATGTTAATATATAGTACAAATATATAATATAATTTTTGTAGAAAAAAAAACGCTATTTGAAATAGCTTCCACTATAGCTACGCTATTCGTTATAGCTTTTTTTGTAGCCTTCCTGCTATGACGCTATAAACGCTATTTAAAACATTGGTAGGAAGTAATTGAACAAACAACTAAAGCTATGTACATAGTTTAAATATAAAAAGCAAACATTATTGTAATATTAATAAAAAAATAAGAAATAGAAATTCTGTCCCAAGAGGCATGCATTAGTTTCTGATAACTTCATAATTGGAAAAGTAGTGTATGATTATGTGATGTCTTCTTCTTGCATTTTTTCCTGTAGTCTCCTTTTATGGTAAGTAGTCCCTGCTCAACATAATTCATATATACAATAATTAAAAGTAGTTAAATAAATTACAACAAAAATAATAAAAAAGTGATGACAATCTAAAATAAAGTCTTGCAGCCATGTAAAAGTAATATGAACAAATTTAGATGGGTTATGATGACAACAAAAAACTGAACAAATTTAGATGGGTTATGATGACAACAAAAAACTGTAAAAGAATCTTACAACAAATTAAGATGAACCAATAGGCACCAAAAAAGCCTAGTTTATTATATAATACTGCTCCATGCATCTAAATAGGCACCACAAAAGGCTGTTCAGCCAAATTTTAAAGCAACCCAGTTTATTAATACTGCCCCATTCATCTAAATAGGCACCAAAAAAGCTGTTGGCCCGATTTTGAGATAAACTGAAAGGTTGAGATATTTCAGACACTAGTACAAAAAATCCCTTCACTGTAAAGACTATGTGGCAAAATCGTAAATAAGAAGAACTTAAAACACTGACTGTTCATTTGTCAACAACCATCAGTGAACCAACACTGACTGGTTTACTTTTCTATCCGTCAGTGTTGCTCATACCCTACACCGACCCTTCTATTAAAGAACAGTCAGTGTTGAGCAGGTCACCGACACTGACTGTTTTTTAAGGGAAGCGTCAGTGTTGCTTATACCCTACACCGACCTTTCTATTAAATAACAGTCAGTGTTCAGCAGTTCATCAACACTGACTGTTTTTTTAAGAGAAGCGTTAGTGTTGCTCATACCCTACACTGACCCTTTTATTAAATAACAGTCAATGTTAAGCAGTTCACCAACACTGACTGTTTTATTAAGAGAAGCGTCAGTGTTGCCTTACCCTACACTGACGGCTCGTTCAATATAACCGTCAGTGATAATAGTATAGTTTACACCGACTGTTTTTTCAATTGAACAATCAGTGTTGCTCTCCCTTGTGAAAATATAAATTAATTTCACTTGTATATTTAAAAACAAATTGTTACATATGTATAACTATTTGAGAATAAAAATTTATGCATTGTGTATATTTTGTAAGATATTTATTAATTAAATTTATTTGTTTAAATTGAATTTATAGATGCAATAAGTATTTTATCGTTGTAATTCATAAATAGGATTGAAATTATATATTGTCAGACGTTCGTTGTATAATGTTTAAAAATTTGGTAATGATATATGGAATGGAAAACCTAATACAATGTAAATTACTAATTAATTGTTCATCGAAAAATTGCAATGCTTGTTTTTTAGAATGAACATATTATATTTAATAAGTATGATTAGTAATTTATGTGATTAGTGAAATTTAGGCAATTAACATCTAATTTTGACTTTAATTTTAGAAAATATTTTGTAATGAAAATTATATTAGTAATATTTATGCAATAATTAATATTATAACATGTTTATTGCTGTAGGCAGCAGAAAGTTGCACAACTAGGGAAGGTGTGTGCACATGTGTGAAATGTCTCATGATTCGATACTCTCTGTTTTTAAGACGTGGAGGGAACATCGAACTTGAAACATTCATCTCTTTCTACAATTCCTTCTGATTTACTCTCGACAGACCTACTGTTCATCATCAGTCTATCGAGAGAGTTTATTGATTGTGGGGACGTTTAACTCTCAGCGGCCGCAAGCTCCCGCTATTAATTACATCAGATGACCCTTCCAAGTCATTCTGAATACCTCATTCATTCCAGAATTTGTGCCTACTTCTTGTGAATTGAATAATGGGGCAAAAAGGAGCTCATATATTGACTTTGAATTTGGTTTGATTGGTTCTCTTTGTTTGGTCATATGTCTGGGTGTGTGTGCTTTTATATTAATAATGTCTATTGCATCTTGAAATAAGGATTTGGATATTTGAGAAGTGTATATACATTATTTGTTTATATTTGATTCACGACATGTTTATTTACATTTTGTTAATAAATAAGATCATTTATTTTGAAGAAAGAGTATTTTAGTCATTTCAAGGTTTGGCTGATGCTTGAACATGTTCAGTTATGTTTTAGAAACATGTAGGATTTGATTTGGGTTCATTTGGAGGTGATTTGAATCAATTTGGACTTGAGATGAAAAAGTTATGCTTGAAAGGGACTGAGAGGGGCTTATTTATAAATATTTATGTTTCCTCAGGGGCTTATTTACAAAACTGAAAGGATATAGATTTATAATTTGGTGTTTAGATGAAAAAGTTATGCTTGAAAGGGACTGAGAGTGACTTATTTATAAATATTTATGTTTTCTCAAGGGCTTATTTACAAAACTGAAAGGGCTCAGTAACAGTCATTCCTACTTTATTCTCTCTTTCCTTTGTCGGCTGATCTATTGAAGTCAATTCATGAAATTCCTCATCTGATCTCCACTTCCCAGATTTCTCCAATTCACGAGTGCCTTGAGTTGCCACTCCTCCCTGTAACTTCATAAATTCTCTGCTCTTCCTGAAATTCGAGGCCAAACTAATAGATCGCAACACTCTCGGCTTCTCCCCCTCGGAATTCTCCAAATTTTCTTCTTTAACATGCTTTTTCTTCAGGGGCAACTCAGTAATTTTACCCTCACGCTTTTTCTCATGCAACTCCTTGGCTGTCTTTAGTCTTGCCTGTGCAAATTCCATTGCCTCCTTCATGGCATCCAATTCAGACCCAAAACCTGGTGGAAGGGACTCACTTTTCGAAAATGTCTTTGGCCTTGATTTCAATTTCGGTTTCTCCCTCCTGTCAAGCTTCAAATTAGGCACGAACTCAAAATTTGGCGGCAAAGAATCACTTTTCAAAATTGTCTTTGGCTTCTCTTTCTGAGTCAATGGTGACTGTTCGGCTTCTGTACTGAAATTCAAAACAAAAACAGATTTTTGCAATGTGTTTATTCTCTGCCTCTCATTTATTGAAGTTTTCGGGGCTGGAGGTGGCAAGTTTGCGGATCGGGTTAGGAGATTGACATCAGCTACATCCAAAAACGGAACACCATGAGAAACTTGTTCTTTGCTAGATATAGATTGACTATTCAAAGAGGATTTAGGGTTAGGTTTCACACTGCTTTCGTCAGTAACTGTATCCTCACTGACAACGAGATGTTCAGGTAATGGGTTGTTCTGTTCAATAACAAAAGTAAAACCCGTTTGGGGCTGAGGTACAGATGCAGTCGTGTGAAGCAATTCGTGGGCCCGGGTTCTGCTTGACTTGTTGTAGGATGTGTTGTACTCCTTCGGGGTCTCGTCAGAAGCCACAGAGAAGTTTTCATCTTCCAAATATGGAATGCTATCCTCATTAGAGTACTCTTGGATAAATGCTGATGGGTCTATGGTCTGTGGGCCCGACCTACCCTTGACCGATGACCTAAAATTTTAAAAGAAAAATAAGAGGCAGATGAATTAATATATGCTAGACAATTTACAGGTGTTAAGTTTTCATGAAAAAGGCACTAACAAAATCCGAAAACACTTTATGGGCATATAGTTTTATTTTAAGTCTAATGAAACCCTGAATTTTGGATTTCAGAAAATTTTAAATGTATACCGCATTGCATCGAGGTGTTTTAAGGACGGCACATATTGTTACCGAGTATGGCAATCAATCAACCAAATCACCTTTACAAGGTAAATAATTAGATTACAGATAGAAAATGTATGATTCTCTAATTAATATACATTTCGGGGGAGAACGCAATCAATTTTCAGCCTGCATGCAATACAAATACCAAAATCTGAAGGGTAAAAATGCAAAACATGTTTTTTGAATAGGAATTCCCACGCGAAAATTATTTATAAATAAAAAAGACGCAGATCATTGGTAAACAAAATACTTCAGCGGAAAATTTTGATTGACAATTTGTATTACAAACAAGATCAATAAAATTATGCATGCACATTTTCAGTCTAAAAACTGCCATTTATTTTGAAACATGGAGAATAATTGGCAAATAAAATTTTCCCCTTAAAATTTAAACTGCAATTTACAACTTCTAAAAACAAGAGCTGCATATGAGGACCTTTCGGTAACAGTGATGACTAAAAACAGCATTTTAGTATGAATTTGTACAGTCCAAACCGCATTCAAGAGTCAAATGAAAAGGACCTACAACCTAAACAGTATCTCACCAACAAGTTCTTTGCCAATTAAATAATACACCAAAAGAGTTTAAGCAAAAGACATAAATTAGCAATGCTAATTTCGTAATCTTCCTTTTTCGCCTCTTTTTTGGGTTTATTTCTTGTGCCTCCATGAAAATTATAAAAAGAATTCTGCTTTCTAACTCCTTCAATAAACTAAATTCAAAAGAAATAATCAAATAATTTTTATATTTAACATAATTTCAGCAAAACTCAATTCTAAATTACATTACTTTCTTCGTACTTTGCTAAGTTTTCCACTATGAAAGTCTGAAAGCCAAATAAATCAAAAAAAGAAAAACCTCCCTCGTCAAATTGAAGCTTCCTTTAATTACACAGAAAACAAAACCCACAACCAAAATTAGTAAAAAGAAAAATAGAAACCAAACCTTCCATTAGCAGAAGCGAAATGCATGTCTATCTCTCCTTCATCACTTTCTCCCCTTCCAAACAGCTCATATGGAACAGCAAAATCAGAGAAGTCGCACCTCCCAAAGATCTCCCCATCCTCCACACCATTCATATTCTCCCCACTCGCACAATCCCAGCCGTCCATCTGCCCCATCGGAAGATCAAGAAACGGGATGGAGCAAGAGACCGAGACGCCGCCAAACACCTCAGCGTAGTCGTCAGGTACGCCAGAGAACGGTATGGCGTGTCTAGGGGGTCCACCAAACACGTCATCGTAGTTCGTCGTTTGAGGAGGAGGCTTCTTGGCGCGGCGGCGCTGGTGGTGGTGGTGGCGCGATGCTGCTGTCCGGTGGCGGAGGGAGGTTTCCTCTAGTTCTTCCTCCATGGGAACCAGAGATTTCACACTTTACAGGAATTTTTCTAGGGTTTAAAGCAGTGGTTTTTTGGTTTTGGGTTTGTATAGAATGAGAAGAGAGAGGAGCAGAGGTGGGAATTGTTTTTTTCTATTTTTTTTTTCAATTTTGGATGAGTGAAAAGCCAAAACTTCCAGTGGAGAATGGTGATATATATGGACCTCCGAGATGCAAGGTTCCATTGTGCTCCGTAATGGATTGCAGATGCACTGCCAAACAATCTGATATTAATGAAACATCCCACGCACCAAGTCAACTAATGAAAAAACCACAAGCTTACATATATATGAAATGTACCCTATAAAAACCATAAGCTTTTCTATACTATAAAAATACAACTTGCAACTTGTATACTCAAAACATTCAAAAAATGGAGAAAGCCAAGTCAAAGATCTAAAAGGTGGATTTACTGGCGAGGCATAAGAGAGAATAAAATAGAAAATACAAACGGGTCGGGGAGGAGAGGAAGGGGTAAAATGGGTATTACGTACGAACTTCGATGTTTCAACATTAATACTGGAGAGTTACATGGGCAAATAAGAATAGTTTGAAAAAGTTGAGAAACATATTTCTAGACTGATTAATTTAAAATATAATTTAAAATATATTCAAAGCATTCAAAGCACTCTTACTCGATCATGCTAATATAAAATATAGTTAATGAGTTCATTGAAAAAGAAACTTCACCCGTTAATTCGAGGAAGAGACAAATTGCATTTAAAATCGATCAAATAATTCAGATCAAAACAATATTTGACCGGATATTATAGAATGAAATGTTCCCAATCAATACTCCGTCAGCAAACCATTTGCCAATTCTTATTGTGGATAATTAATTTAATCTTTCACTATTGAGATTAAGCTCATTGTAACTTTTTCTCAAAGAAATAAACATAACATATTTTGAAGTAGTTAATAAGAGGATCAGTTGTACTACCTCAATGTTCTCCACCTTTGGAATTCAATCCACCTTTGCAAATCATCGTGAACATGTATAGGTTCATATATATTTTTTCATTTATTGTCATATGTCATAAATCCTTGATCCTTTGAACGTGGCATGCAGTCCTGGACATTGAAAAAGAAGCTTCACCCTTTACTTTGAGGAAGAGACAAATTGCACAAATAGTCAATCGAATAATTCAAATCAGAACATTATAAATATATTAAAAAAATAGGAGTCGGATTTCTATTTTATTAATCGCAATTGCTTACATTGTTTATTTAGAGTTTTGAGCAATAACTCAATTATGAGCACATTTTAAACTGCTTATGACCCTTAGCCGGTGTTGAACATCTTTGGTCTTTATGCTTTCTTAACGTGCGCTCTTTCTCTGAGCTGTTTCTTTAATTGATATGAAAACCCTAACTTTCTCCGATAACTCAAGAGTTCAATTCTTAATTAAAAGTTCCCTATCAATAATTAATACTCCGCCATTAAGCCATTTGCCAATTCTTTTTGCTTATTGTAACTTAATTTTTCTCAAAAAAATATACCTAATATATTACGGAATAGTTAATTGCAGGATCGGTTGTACTGTCTCTAAATGTTATCATCATTTCATAAGTACCAAAATTTGCACAGAATTAAACGACATATCAAATGACATAAAATTGAAAGTGCAAAACTAGACCAGATGAATAGCCCCTTTTATTAATTTGACTTTCGATTAAACGACCTTCCATAATTTTTCAAGGCATTCTTTAATTAGTATACGTTGGGCCTATTACAAATCATGGAGAACATGTATATAGGTTCATATTTTTTTTTCGTTGTAAACAACAAAATAAATCCAGCTGTAAACAACAACTAATTATACATTACGTACTAACCACCATAGAGAAACAGCTGTAAACAACAACTAATTATATATTACGTGCTAACCAAAACTCGTTCTTTGTTTCTTTTAATTGTCTTTATCCGTTTATTTTGAAAGTGATTTGTTATGTAATGCCGTCCTCAAGATTACTGATTTAATGATTAATTAATTACCTACATCATAGAGAAATAGTCTGTTGCCCGCCCTTATTTCTCAGATAATATTTTTGTTTCATCGAATTTCAAGGAACAAAACTAACCAACAAAGCAAGAGATAATTTGGGAGAAAGTTTCATAGGTGGGTAAGAAAAAAAAAATCAACATGTTGGATTTACTCATTGCAGGTCAATTGTCATTTATTTTAATTTTTGTCAAAATTTTACTAATTTATGTACTTTATGATTTTTAAAAACAAACTATAAGGGTAATTTTAAATTAACACCCAAATTTTCAGAAGTGACGGGTTAGAACTCCTCATGTCTTTCATGCTTCATCGTGTCTCAGAATAAGAGTTATCCCAATTAATTAAATTTGCACAAAAAGAGGCTAATGAGATAATTTTTGAGCCAATAACTCTAATAGATTTAGCAGTAGTATTTTTTAAAACATAAAGAGTTCCTTTCTATCCAAATTGTCCAAAGGACAACAGCTCTTAGAAGTTGAATGAGGAGTCTGTCTTTCAATGGGATGCATACATCTATATACCACAAGTCACCAATGGTGCAAGAAAACTTGGTGAATTTTAGAACACCCTAGTTCTACTACCATTACTTCGAGGAATAGCCAAATTTTTATAAAAAGTCAATCAAATAATTCAGAAGAAAAATATATATAAATATCTTAGGCATCTTTGACCCTCATCTGGTGCTGAACAGCTTTCATTAATTTATATGCTTTCTTAACATGCATGCACTATTTATCTGAGCTGTTTTAATTGATATCAAATCCCTAATTTTCTCTGATAATATGGAATCCAATTCTTAATAAAATGTTAACAATCAATACTCCGTCATCGAAGCATTTACAAATTTTTTTTGTTGCTAATTAATTTGATCTTTTGTTAATGAGCTTAGACATAAAGTAGTTAATAGCTGGATCAGTTGTACTGTCTCAATGTTATGAACCTTTAATTCATATGTAGTAAAATTTACAATGAATTTAACGACATATCAAATTAAATGACCTTAAATCGAAAGCACAAAAATGGACCAGATGGAAATCCCCTTTCATAATTCTTGAAGGCATTCTTTAGTATACGGCCAATTGCAATCATGGAGTCTTGGATAAGGAGATTGCACAAATTAATACATATTAAATCCAGCTGTTCAGAGGCGCCACTTATATAATTTGTGCTTGTTATTTGTTTTCTTTAATGGTCTTTATCTGTTTTTTTTTTTTTTTTTGAGTAAAAAATAAGGGTCAATCCCCTATTTACTTGCATTAAAATGTGTTACAAAAGTTTTGTAACAGAGTTCAGTAAACAGCTGATGTGCAGCAACACACCAGACCCGTACCAGTAATTTACTTCTCTTAGGCATTTCACCGAGCAGCTGGTGTGCAGCAATACACCAGACCCGTACCCATGATGGTACAATAATCGCTTAATTAAATCACAATCATCAAGAAATCAACATGCGATCAAAAGCAAGCAAAGAAACCCACGAGCTTACAACAACAATTAAACAAGTTAGAAGGAGCTAGGAATAACTCGAAATCCGCACCTGTTAACGTTGGGCACGATCGGGCTAGAAGTCGCTCTCTGTTCCGAATCAAGCCTATCGAGTTGCTCGAGGCTGCCCCAAGAACGCCATCAATCAATCAATCAACCCAACAACTATCCTTCTTCTCGGCCTTCCTCATTTCCCGGCCACATCGAGCTACCGAAGCCACTTCTTTCTCGCCTCTTTTCTCTTCTCTATTTTCTCTCTATTGTCCTTTAATTTTGGGTTTCTTTATTCGATTTCCGATAATTACATGGGTGGACTGGACTTAGCGCGAGAGAGGTGCGACGATGGAGGCGATTTGGTAGGCGAAGATGTGGTGGAGCGGGTAGGGGGAAATCGACGACAGGGTTTTGGCGGGGTTCGCTGCGTGCGCTACACAGATCGCTGGGAGAGAAGGGATGGGAATTTTCTGGATTGGTCCCCTCTTTCTTTCTTTTTTCTGATATCTCATGAATTAATTTAAAGGAGAGAGTTACGGATCAAATCAAAGGAATAAGGAGGTCGGGGATTTTACATGCAATGAGCCGCGTGGCAAAGGGGTGCCACGTTGGCATTTTTTTTATGTGAATATTTACAAATTGAACCCTCAGATATTTTGAATTCACAAATAAGTCCTAAAATAATTTTAAATAGATAGTTAAAATTACCGGATGTTACATTAGCACAAATAAAGTTTAAGACTACGTTATATAAACATTTGAACTTTTAATTATAAACAGATTTCTA
Source organism: Carex parvula (assembly GCA_025461045.1). Taxonomy (NCBI): domain Eukaryota; kingdom Viridiplantae; phylum Streptophyta; class Magnoliopsida; order Poales; family Cyperaceae; genus Carex; species Carex parvula. Next base: position 91,063 of record JAJGRW010004781.1, on the reverse strand, counting down.
GCAGTATAGTTTAGTAAATACCACAAAAATGATACAAAACAGAGGAGGAAATCATAATTCTGAATAGTGATGCATATATAGGGAAAAAATGTGCCAGCTAACTAGTTAGTTGCATTCAATAATTAGTTGAGTTTAGAGTGTTTATTAGGAGTAATAGAGGTATAACAAGAAAAATATTTTGTGCTCTTAATATTAAGTTTTGTACTGATAATATTTTTTTTTACTCAGAAGGGAAGTAACAAAATTCTCTCAATTTTGTTCTAAGCATAGTGATAACTTAATGATTCGGGAAAGGTTCGGCGGGGTTTAAAGTTTGTGATTTGAGAATAATTCAGGTTTAATACGAAAAAAATTCGGATAGATTTGTATACTTCCCTGTAGTCTAGAGAGCCAAGAAATATCACAAATAATTCTTAAAATTCAGGAAAAATTTGGAAAATTTGTGAATAATTCGGAAAACAGAATAATACAGGGATTGCTTCAGGACCGGTTCAAATTCGAATTATTTGTGAATCTTGTCACTATGATACTGAAAGGAAAGTAACATAATTCTCTTAGTATTTCTTTCTTTATTAACTCTTTTTATTAATTAGGTAAGAAAGAAAGTGGAAGAACAAAACTGATATTTAAATAAAAAAAATCTCTGAACACTCAAAATTGAAAATGGCTGAATATAGCAAACCCCTCACCTCTTTATTGAATGATAAGACTTGCAAGTTTTTCCAAGGAAATTTCAACTTAAATGAGAAACTTAATGGGGCCCATTATTGTCTTTTAGCAATTAAATAGGGCCCATTATTCGGAGACAGAAGTGGTCCTTGCATGTAGCAATTAAAGAAGCAGCATGTGATCCCATACACATTTAAATTAATTAAGAAATTACCGTGGTTCTTCTAGTACATTCAAATTCTAAGGTACTCTGTTTATTTACCTAGAAACTATTTTATATTTTTAATATTTTAATATTTTTCTAAAATCACTTTTAGCGAAATAGATGGAGTAGATTAGAATTTCATTGTACTATAAATAATTTTTGAACCGGGATCAATAACTCAGATTCAAAACATTTTTATTTTTAGTAACACACAAAGAATATTTTAGTTTTTCTTATAACCGCAAAAAATTCTAATCCAAACTCAAACTTTGAGCTGCTTTAGAGAATCGGATTAAAATGTACTACATTTTATTTGTGAGACCACACCTTTTACTGATCGGCCGGTTGGAGTAACCGGCAAGGTGCGGTTTGTGGAGGGGGTTGAGGATATGGAACAGCTTGCTAGTTTTAGAATGCATGAACTCTATCAGGTACTTTCTGACTCTTTAGTCATGCTGTCCTTTTTTTTTTTTCTTTTTTCTCCAAAATAACACCTGTAAAAGTTTTGATCGATTATAGCCCCTGGCCGTAGCATGATTTTGATCGAATAATGGTAAGTACGTGTCACAAAATAGCTTCAAAAATTGTTCTATAAGCTGTGCTTAATCGACACAAGAAGACCATGTTTTAGTCATGCTGTCCTTTTTGAGTGAGGCTATGGTAATATGCATATTACAGATTGGTTCATACTATGAATTCATATCTTCATTTTTAAAATCCAAACAGTTGTTGTAAACTGTTCAACCTGATCTCCGAATGTAAATGTACTTGGAGACCAAATTGTACATTTTTTTTATTTTTTTAAATATTTTTTTAGATAGAAAATTATTTGATCTTAAGATTCTGGACCATCCAAAATTAGTGAATTTCTACCTATAAAAATAGTAGAAAAATTCTAAAAAAATGTAAAATTTGGTCTCCAACTACATATTGATAGGAGATCACATTGATAGATTCTGATTGACTGTTTGGATTTTGAAAACATAGATATGGATCCAAAGTACAGGTCAATCTGTAATATGCATATTACCATAGACTGATCGACCGGAGGCATAGATGGTTTAGGGTCGATCTGTAATATGCATATTATGGGCCTACAAAATAACACCTGCAAAGCTTTTGCCGTTGATTTTGATCGATTAACAGTGTCACAAAATAGCTGTAAAAATTTGATTTACAATTTGGCGAATTGTTCTATAACCCGTGCTTGCCATGTGTATGTACCATATGACCTTCAATCTTTTCGTCATTTTTTTTCAGATGCTAATGACGAACCAATACAGACCAGTTGAGGAACCTGACAACCAAAATGGTACTGACGAAGCGGGTCCCACAGAGAATGGGGTTCAAGATGTAGAGATGGCCCTTGCTTCCAGTGGGGAACCCAAACCTGAACCCGAACCCGATTCTGGTAGTGTTGCACAAGAAAATGATGCTTCTGCAGATGATAGCAAAATGGAAGAATGAATTTGTAACTATTTTATTTATTCTTCTGAAATCTGAGCAAAAAAAAGAGGGGCCGGAGCAGGTGGGACCCACATTAAGACATGGTTTAGCTCCAGTTGAGGAATTTTTAATCTCATTGTTTCGGTTTATAGCATGTTAGTTAACGTTAGGCATTGCTGAGATACTGTGCACAAATATTTAACCGTTTTTGTAGCGTATAAATGGATACTGTTTTTAATTATCAATTGATTGTTTTAAGTACAAGCAGGCCTAAAAAGGGAAATAGTTTTCTTATTTTTTTTTTTAGAACTCATTCTATGTACGAGTGAGAAAAATGCTAGTTCATAAAGATTTCTGAATTATCATAATTGAAATTTTGAATCAATCAGAGCCTTTATAATTATAAAGTTGATAATTATAAAGGTTATAATCATTAGCATTTGATCACACCACAACATGTTATACAACACGCTGGCCCTGATTGTTTTGGGCCTTGTGCGGTTTGTGGGCTCAGCCCATTAGATTACTTTTAAATTTGATTTCCTACATTACTTTCAGATGATTCCCAAGTTCAACTAAGTTGATGATATTATTTACAGAGTGAGGCTACGGTATTATGTATAGCGCACTTTGATCTGTAATATTGATGTATATCTTTATTTTCAAAGTTTAAATATTCGATATGTACCGTTCAACATGATATCTAACTAAAAATGTGCTTGGATGCCAAATTTTACATTTTTTTTTTTTTTACTATTTTTTTAATTATGTACAAAATCACTTGATCTAAAGATTCTGGGCCATCCAAAAGTAGTGATTTTCTCTCTATCTAAAAAAATATTAAAAAAAATTGAAAAAATGAAAAATTTGGACTCCAAGTACATTTTTATATGAAGATCATGATTAACGGTTCGGATTGACTTTCAAAATATGAAATATGAATCCATAGTACGGACCGAAAAGCCCTATGCATAGTACTGTACTTCATATTTTATCCATCAATAATTATCTTATATTATTCCGATTTTATGAGACCGTCGGAAACAACATTTATCTTATGTCATCAAACAAAATATTTAATGCTAGCAAATCCGTTTGTCAACAACAATATCTAATGCAATAAATTGAATGCTAGCAAATCCAGTGGGGAACCCGAAACATTATTTAATTTACTGAAAAGTTAATTTCTGTAATTTAAATTATTCTTGTAAAGCAATAGAAATTGGGAATATTTTCTTATAATTCTCATAGTTCAGTTCAGCACAAAGAATAAAATAATGATTTAGCAATATAATCAAAACAACAAATTTATAGCGAACTACACTAATTTAGTATATTTTTTTTAATTAAGTTTGGATTATGTAGGAAGTAATTAATCCCCATTTGATTAAACAATAAATTCTGCATCTTAAAAATAAGAAATACAAATTCTGTCCCAAGAGGAATGCATTAATTTCTGATAACTTCATAATTGGAAAAATAGTGAAATGTACGTAATATACAAATATTTTGAAAATCCTGTCAACAAATATTACTAGAATTCAAAATGATATACATATAATTTTAGATGATTTCTAAAAATATACTGATATTTATAGAGATTGAAATTAAGAAAATAATGGAAGAAATTATAAAGAAGCTAACAAAATATACAAATTAATTATTCAACATTTATCTTATTTTACTTGTAATAATCATAAAAAAATTAACTCCTTAGCAATGAGTACAATTACAATTATAAAAACTGAAAGTACATAACAATTGAAAATAAAAACTGAAAGTACATAACAATAGAAAATTAAACCTAACAACCATTTCAACGGGCAAGGATGCTGAAAAAAGGGAACTTAGAAAATTATAATGAGACTCAAATCTGACCGTTCATTTCTAAGCAGTGAGAGAATATGTACATAACAATAGAAAATAAAAACTGAAAGTACATAACAATAGAAAATAAAGCCTGAAAGTACATAACTACAGAAAATAAAAACTAAAAGTACATAACAATAGAACATAAAAACTGAAAGTACATAACAGTAGAAAATAGAAACTGAAAGTACATAACAATAACAATAGAAAATTAAACCTAACAACCATTTCAACGAGCAAGGATGAAAAGCTGAAAAAAGGGAACTTAAAAAAATTATAATGAGACTCAAAATCTGACCGTTCGTCTCTTTAGTGGCACATGGATTTCACAAGGGGTCCCTAAGTAATGATTAATCACATGGTAGGCCTGGCAGCAGTTTAGGGTGAGGGTTCTCTTCTTTTTTATGAATTAATGTCATATTCATTCATACCATCCTTTTTTTCTACTTAGTCAGAGAGGTAGGTCTGCACCGGTAGCGGAATAGGAGAGTGAGATTTTGCTTGGTCGAACTAATAGAATCGCTAGTACAGTACACACTTTGTTTGACGCGCGCATGTTTTATATATACATTTACCCCGGGAGGGGTAAATGTATATATAAAATCATGCATATACGTGCGGGCGCGTGGTAACCACGCATATGCGCGCATGTTTTATATATATATATTCCTAGATAGGAATATATATATATAAAATCATGCCTACGTGCATGTGTTTTATATACCTGCAGGTATATAAAATCGTGCGTGTATGCGCGCCCGCTATGCGCGTGAGTGCTCATGCGTATCTAAGCAGAGAGAGAATATGTAGGATTATGTGGTGTCTTCGTCTTGCATTTTTTCCTGTAGTCTCAATATTGATGTAGGTAATTCCCTGCTCAACATAAGCCATATATACAATAATTAAGAGTAGTTGAATAAACTACAACAAAAATAATAAAAAAGTGATGACAATCGAAAATAAAGTCTCGCAGACATGCAAAGTAATATGAACAAATTTTAGATGGGTTATGATGACAATCAAATTAAATCTGTAAAAAAAATATAACAACAAACTAAAGATGCATGAGATTATACCTTTACATCGCACAGATGGGATATGCTTAATTTTGTGTATATCTTTTCCTTGCATTTGCATACCTTCCCACAGCTCATCTGAGGGTATTTCAACTGTAAGTTCTTGAAGAGTCCGCACCTTTTGTAGCTCGGGAAGTACATGCAGCTTTTTACAATTACGGATTTGGAGCTGACGAAGGATGGGCATAGCTCCCTCTTTTATGTCCCAATGATGTAGGTTGCACACGAATGTAAGCTTCAGTGTTTCGAGGTTAGGAAACCCTCCCGTTGAACAGATCAACTCTGTTCCCACATATGAGTAACCCAATAAATAAAGTATCCTGAGGCTCTGCAGCCTCTCCAATATGGGCATTGGATCTTCCTGGAGTAGAGAATGTAAGAGCTGCAATTTGGTGAGGTTTGTTGGGAACAACTCAACACTTGGAACACATATATTTCTTTCCCATTCTCCAAAGAGAACTAGTTTTTGTATCTTCCCATGACAAGGTAAGTCTTTTGTGCCACCAAATGGTAGAAACCCAAATGCTGTAATAGAGAGGTGGACCAACTGTTCTGTCATTCTCAGCACACTCTTGAGGTTTTGCCACTCTTTTATAGCCCCTTCATTATCTAGATCAGCCTGAATGTTAATTATTAACGTACGCAAGTTGATACAAAATCCTAATTCAACAACTGATTCTATCGGTATCGGCACACTCATAATTGTTTGTAGATTTGTATGCTTATCCCATTTTAAATGTAATGCGAACCTACAGCTACCATGTACATGTCTTAGAGTTGGGATTACAACATCACAAAAATCCAGTGTTCGTCCGGGGTTTTTTACTACCGATCCATTTAAATCAATGGTTTCCAGATTATAGAAGGAAAACTTCTTAAATATATCATGTGGAATACAGCAGTCTCTTAACCCCAAGTACCTCAAGTGTATCAAGCCCTTCGGCCACTGTCTCCGAGTAAATGTGGTCATATCAACACTCTGCAAGGTTAACACTCTAAGTAATCCAAAACCACTATAATTTAGTAGTCCAAAGCCACTATTATTATCTGAATATTTCCCAAAACCAAAACAGAGTAAAGAACGAGTGTTTTCTGAATAAATGCCATCCTCCGTGGGAGTGCAAAACTGCAGTGCCGCACGGTGTGGCTTGCTAGCAGCTAGGTTGTTAACATCTTCTTCTTTTGAGAATACAGTGAAAAAGTTCTCATCCTTAGCTTTGCGGATAGCTAGGTCCCGGAGAAGATCGTGCATACTACAGTATTTGCAGTTGCCGTTCCAAGATTTTTTAGTTACTTGAATCAAGCACCTACAACAGCATTTTTCATACAAATTGACATCAAAGAAGAATGGAAATATTTTTTTAATAAATAATAAGTAGGTATTTCTTAAGTCAAATTAATATGAAAAATAAGGAACGCTCGAATATATCTTTCATCAATCCGAAAAGGAAGTTTGTATAAATGATGAACGCTTGGCTATAAAGGTAGGTATTCCTTAAGGATGTCCCGTTTATATAGCCGATGCTGCAGTGATAAAAATATAAAATATATTTAGGCACCTCGAAATGCTGAAGTTTTTTAAATTTTTTTTACTCGGTTAATATATTAAGTGGCAAATAAATTTGTTTTGAGTGGTTCTATTAAGTTGCATTATAAATTTTTCTATATGGATAAAATTAAGAATGTTGGTATTGCTTGATGGTGAAGCAATTAATTAAGAATATGTCTGTTCTCTTTTTAAAGTCTAAAAATAATACTAATGGCAAAAATTTGTTATTTAGATAGTAGTACGGCCATATTTGTCGATAGGCTCCGTACTGTATGCCTTTGTTATAGTTGATCATTGTATTTATTGGTAAACCTAGCATACGTGTGCCGAGTGGTGCGGATATCAACAACAATATTTTTAGGAGCGTCAACGGGTACGATATGAATTGGGTGGAAGCTTTTTTGTGCCCGTACCCATTACAAATTATCCTTATTCATACTTACTCTTAGCCGCTACGAATTACCTTACCTTTATCCTATTCTTATTGTCGAATAATGAAATGGTAGCGGGTAAATAATGGGTAATGCTAAAATAATGATTATTTTTATTATTTACTAAATAAAATATTAAAACACATTGTGTGTGCACGCGCGTGTGTTTAAAAGTCTTAATTTTATTGGAATTTGTTGAAATTTATTTACATGTTTTAATAGTTAATTAAGTCTAACACAACTACAAAAAGTAGTTGGAGAATGAATATTGATTGCTCATTAATATATATAATATATAACTTTTTGTAGAATTACTCGATCGGATAACAGATACGGAATAGGTATTACCCGTACCCTTACCCATTTAGAAAAAAAATCGTTTCCCGTACCTATGCATATATCCGTACCCGATAAAATTTACACATACCCGTCTTATCGAATACGGTAAGGATCGGGTAAATGAATATATAAAAGGGTGCCATTGACACCCCTAACTATTTTGAGTCCAGCAAACGTGAGGTGGGAGAAAAATTTAAAAATAATTGATACCTCATTAATTGTGTAGTCTCATTGCAGTAAACTTAATCTTGAAGTAAAGGTAAAACACTGGTTGGCCTTTACGGCTCAACACCGAAAATTGCTTGGAACTTCGTGCTTATTTTCTCTCTTTGACATAGCTAGGTTATTACAAGTTATCAAGTTCGAACTCAATAAATATAAATTAAAATTTTTTAATCAGTTTTATTATTCAAACTATTTCTCTCAGCTTCAAAATTTCTCTCTATTTAATTAATTGTCTACGGGAGTTTTATTTTTAATGAAGTTTTGTAGGCAAGTATAATTGAATTTTTATATTTGACAATCTGAAAAAAATAAATGAATAAAGGGCTTAGTGCAGTGGCACGAGCCCGCCTCTCTCTTTCAAGAGGGCACATATTCAATTCTCGGGAATAATATCTAAAAGATACTAGAGTGTAACGGAGCCCTTTAATAAAAAAAAACAATATGATCCAATCAAAGCAAAAATAAGTTTTTTCACTATGTTTCATAGGATAGAGAATTACATCGAGAAAAGCATAATTTACAATAATAAGAAATTACCATATAATTAGCTTTGGTTACAAATAAAATGTATTAATCATCTTTTTTTTAAATTATATTGACTGGAAAAAATTAAGTTATTATTTTCCTACAATATTTTAAATTGTTAGAAATTAGTAGATAACTCAATTTTTGAACTGAAATTTTCTCTGCTATCTAATTATTTAGATACATTTTTTTGGGGAAAAATAACATTGTTCTTTGATGATGGAATTTATAGCCAGTCAAGTCAATGAAGCAATGAATGAAAATGAAGACCTTAATATGATCATTGAGAATAATGTTACTACTATATGCTTAATTTAAATGATTTTTTAAATTTTAAAGTTGTCTGTTAATTATTAGAATAGCAATAAAGTGTCCATTAAAAACTCTGTTTGAGATTCTATTGTTAAAATAAAATTTCTAGGAGTAACAACTTCTGCTTTTTATGTGGTTTTCCCATTGTTTTATTTCCTTACTATGTTCCATGATTCAAAAGAATATCTACAAAATATGACTTCTAGTAGTGTAATTCACAACTCATTACTCCCAATTTTTGATATTAGGCATCTTCGTTACCAATTTAAGTTGTAAAACTTTTTAAGAGATATTGAGAAAATTTGACAAAAGCTCCATATTTTGCTTTATTAGCTTCTTTTTTGAAGCAAAGCGCAGTATGGTGAAAATCAAAATTTTCTCTTACCTTAGCGTTGCCCGAAATTATTATATATTATTGTAGTATATGAAAACCAGCTTACAGTCTATTAGCAAAAAACAATGATGTATGGGAAGTTACAAGTTCAAAATCCGGATGGAAGTATTATTTATGTATATTGACATTTGAAAATAAAAATCTGTAGGCATATATCACCAAAGCTAATTAGCTAGTACTTACGCACTTTTAATTTTTAAAAATAAATAAATTTCGGACTATCTTAGTGCTTCACTCTTTCAACTGTTTTTGTCACTTACGGATTTCTAGATATTATGTTTTTTTTATCATTGAAAATTTAATAGATGAGTAAGGGTTTTCTTAGAACTTAATGTAATTTTTTCAGTTTATTTTTTTACTCATCAAATTATAGTGAAACGGAAGAAGACAAGATCAATTAAATAAGATGATGAAAAAAATAGTAACATACCTCATATCCCTTTTTCTTCACCTCATGCGAACTAAACATGTTGTTAGTTATTGCCCATGTAGGTGTCGTCCTTATTTATTTTATTATTAATTTTGTAAGGCAATTAATTTAGGTTAGTATGTATGCAAATCTCTTCCTCGTTACAATTAAACTCTATCTAAATATATTATTGTAATTTTTCAATAAAATCTTAATAAAAAATAATTTTAATATAATATATTGGTTTAGAAAAAAAGGAAAGCTTAAGTGCCCACCCATGTACTTGACTCCTGCATACACCTTACGCATGCTCCATATATCTACTTATGTCGATATCAAACTTATAACTATGTTCATGGCAATAATGCAACGTTATATCTAGTTCTATGAAACATTGACAAACAACAAAGTATCCATTTTTAAATCTTTTTGTAACAAAAAATTTGTTGCCTAAAAGTTTGTAATTAAGTTTCCACCATTTCTTCAACAATTAACGATGATATACGTAAGTCGCCAAAAACCGCTGCTAAAATATATATATATATATAGGAGTTGGCTATGGTGCTATGCATAGCATAAAGGGCCTCTGTGCTACGGCTCAATATTTGAGGCTTCAAAATCCTAACGATCGATCCGAACCATTCAACATGATCTCCATATGAATATGTACTTGTAAACCAAATTTTACATTTTTTAGAATTGTTTTACTATTTTTTTAGATAGGTAGAAAACACATGATCTGAATGGTACAAAATTTTCAGATCAAATGATTTTCTACCTATCTAAAAAAATAGTAAAAAAATTCTAAAAATTCTAAAATTTGGTTTGCAAGTACATATTCATATGGAGATCATGTTGAACGGTTCGGATCGACCATTAGAATTTTGAAAACCCAAATATTGAGCCGTTGCGCGGAGGCCCTCTATGCTATACATAGCATATTAACAATTTCCTATATAGTACCGGAACATTCTATATAGTAAGCACACTTACTATGGCACATGGATGCAACAAATTAAGATATACATCTAAAAGAAGCTTCTGGTTGCATAATTACTTGAACATGACTTTTCTTTTAGTCTTTTATTTGGAGATTAGAGAATTTCTAACAGATTATTTCTATGAGGTACAATCCTTGACCTTTATGCATTAAAAGATACTAACTTTCGTGCAAATATTCTTATGTAAAATAAAATTTATTTGGTATTATCATTGCAAATTGCTTTTTTTTTTTTAAACTGGGGAGAATGCATGGGGGAATTAAGGAGGTAAAAAGGAGATCATGTCTGTACCGGGTATTGATTAAATTTAGGGGGAGTCCTTAGAGAGGAATTTTGGTGAGTTATTAAATCTGGTGTGAATATGATGAGACTGGGCTGGGCCAAAAACACAACAGGATTTCTTATATACGTGACAAGTACCATAAAAAATAAAATTGAAAAGAGATATACCTTTCAACGAGCTCTTGGAGGCATTTCTCAGCTCTGTCCTCTATTGTTCCTGCCCCATCTTTCGGTACGAATCCTTCAGCCATCCACATTCTTGTAATGTGCTCTCCTGAAATCTTATAATCTTCAGGAAATGCCGCAAAATAAAGAAAACATGGTTTGAGATGGTCGGGCAACTCTTCATAACTCCTGGCAAGGACCTGCGAGCACTGTTTCCCATCTTTGTCGTGCCAATCTATGGTCTCGTCCACCATGTTCCAAGCAGTGTAGGTGCGGTCCCTCCTTGTGAGGATACCACCTAGAACAACCAATGCCAAGGGTAGCCCACCACATTTTTCCGTTAATCTTTTGGCCACATCCAAGAGATGAGGGTAACTCTCAGATTGAACATGTTGTTGAAAAGCGTTTCTGAAGAGGAGAGTTAGACCCTCAGTGTCACTTAGGTAACAGAGCTTGTACGGTTTTGTGTTGCAATCTGCTGCTTTGGCAACATCAAGTGATCTGGTGGTAATGATCACGCGGCTCGCATTGTACATATCGGGTAATGCCATTTTCAACTTCTCCCAAAGATTAATGTCCCACACATCATCTAAAATAATTAAATATTTCTTGCCTCTCAAGGAGTTCTTTAGCTTCACCGGTAAATCCCTATCTGTTACGGGTGGGTTTTTTTTTTCCATGTGAGGTTTAACTTTGTAAAGAATTTCTCTCAAGAGATCGTTGAAATTGTACGTTTGAGAAATGGACTGCCATGAGCGAAAATCGAATTGTCCCTCCAATTTGTCACTGTTTTTACCAAAATAAAATTGAGTTACATCAAGGAAAAATAAGGAACAGAACGAGAGAATATATTGTTAATAGAAGACTCTTTCAAGTTTGAACCACGTCTTTCTGCCTAATTTACCATGCATGGAGCTAACAACATTTGGAGTCATTATTACCATCTTGTAAATTTTAATAACCAAAATAGAGAGGCTAATTTTGATTAAGCGTACATATTATGGTGATTATTTATGGAACAAATTATCGGAACTACATATATTGGGTGTAGTTCAGTAACATTTATATTCATGTATGCAAATCATCATAATTTAATTTCATGATTAACTTAAATTGCTATACAATCCCTTTAAATAATTTCAAAAACTCTAGGTAAGAATTACATGCAAAGTAATTGATTACTAATAATTTATAACAATATCTTTCTTTTCCTTGCCTGATTAGATCGAAGAATTGAATATCATCACTTCTTGAGAAAGGACAACAATCTAAATTTGGACAGTTGAGTTCTTCACAACTAGTTGGTTTGGAATTTAGCAATTTTCTTGTTATAAATTAACTGTTCCACAAAAATTTAGCCGCTTTATATATATAAAAAAAACGTTTAAAAGAAAGGACATGCACCTTTTGTATACTTTTTGGGCCAAGGTGGTCTTCCCGAGGCCGCCAGTACCCAGAATCGAGAGCACCGTGCGCCTTGAAATACTGCTATCAAGCAGCTGCTCGATAATCTTTCCCTGGTCATCCTCAAGGCCAACGACTTCTGGATCTTCAACATCATCAGAAGGTTCTGGATCACCAAGATCCTCAATTCTCAAGTCGGTTCGGCGCCGGTAAAGCCGATCGAGTTGCTCTATGATATCTTCGAGCTCGTCATGCAGGCCGAGCTTGTACGTTTTATATTTTCTTTTGACTGCCTTGGTAATATTTCTGAACCAGTTGGAACTTTCTGCACGGTTTTCTTCAATATTATCCCGGAAGGTATCAATTACAGTAGCTATTCTGCTGGCAATTTCTCTGACCTGGTTCAGCCACTCTGTTACAACATTATTTCTGTTACACATGGAATCAACATCTTTTAGCAGCGCTTGGATCAAGAGAAGCTCGTTTTTCACCTGTTCGATCTGCCCACGCACAGCCTGCACTTCCTGAAGTTTCTCACGCAAGAGAGCAGCGAGCTTTTCCAGCACAGAGGTCACAGCTTCTGCCATGTATTTCTGATTGTGGGAAGTGTCTTTGTTTTTCTTTTTTTCAATTGCGGGGGGATGGGTTGAAAGTGAATTTATCTTTTTGCTTTGGAATGGTTGATAGAGCAGCAGTATGAGTGGGTATATATAGACTATAGAAAGCTTTGCTGCAGTTTTATATTTGAGAAACAATTGGTAGATTTTTCGTTTTCTATGGGCGGTGCTAATGTTATATCTTCTAAAAATAAAATAAAATTAGTTAATTAATTAAAATTTTGTCATTAAGATCTTCATACACTCGGTTTTAACATATTTCGTTTAAGATGTACGTTCAAATAATATAAAGTTGTCATTTATCGAATAACCGTGCATGAAAATAACTAACAATAAACTAGTATCTTGCACGTGTGTTGCAACCGGAACATATTAAAAGATAACAAAAATAATTATCATACAAAATGATATATATTCATAAAATAGACCAATGAAAAGAATAATTATTCAACAATATCCATGAATGATATCAAAATAGATTGGTTCGAAATCCAAATTATAAATAAAAATTATTTTTTTAAAAAAAAACCTTGGCAGCAACTGCCAAGTAAAATTGTAAATAAAAAGTCAGAGAAAGTTATTTCGATAAAAAAAAATAAAAGATTAATTACCAATTATAGAATAATACACCAAAAATTTCATCAATATTTTTAAGTAAAGTTTCATCAATTGACCTCCATATCAACACAACCTGACCTTTATATTTTATAGAAAGTTTCATCAATTGGGCCGCATACGATAAATATTAATAAATTTATAAACATATTAGTAAATTTTGGCGAATGACACATTAACATACAACAAAATCAAGAATTGATTACTGTGGATCTATATCCTTAAATGACATTTTCAAAATGAAAATAAATGCCAATTAGAAAATCAAAATGAGAAAATCACAACATCTATGTGTGGCAAGTACGTATCTAAATGAATTTAGACTTCTACACATAAAAAAACATAAAAATGATGCACAAAATGGAAATAAGACAGACTATTTGATTGAAAGTTGATATTCAATTCAAAATTTCATCTTTTAATTAGAATTGTTAGTGGATGAGGACAGATATGGTAGATGTGTGGATTAATATTTTTAAAATGTTCAAATATGGTCAACGTTTTTTAGTTCAATTTGCCAGATTCGTCAATGATAGATGAGATGTAGATGTGACAGGTCAATGGTTCTTGAATACGATTTTGTTGCATTAAAATAATTTTTCATGGAATATTAGTTCTTAGTGTTACAAAAAAATTTTTGGCAATATATTTGCAATATGTAATTAATTTTGTCCTTGCAATAATTAAGACTATTGCAATTATAATTTGATCAAACGATGTGATAATAAATTATTATAAGTAAATATATAGTTGTTTTTGTGAATTTAACACAACTAAATAATAATATTATTAATAATAATAATAATAACAGCCGCTGCTGCTAATAATAATAATAATAATTTATAATTACAACTCGATTATTTTTTTTTCGTAAAGATTAGAAGTTAAGCCATCTAACTATTTAATATTTATAAGAAGTATTCTATTTAATATCCATAATTTAGTATTGTCTTTTCCACTAGACGAAAGGTTGATTCTCAACTAGATTAAACTGTCGAAACAAGGAGATTATTTCCCCCTACAACTATGTAAAACAACTATGATATGTTTGTTAGCCATATCATATTCTTGTTTAGTACACATGATAGTTGGGTATAGATATGCAATCTAATTAAACTCGACTGAATCAACTGAATTAAACAAATGAACTAGATCTTTGGGTTTTGTCCAAAGGGCTTTGGACAAAATCTCATCCAAAGCTAAGCTTAAACGTCCGATTTGTATTGAGATTCGTGCAAACATATTTAAAACTTAATAAATTTAAATGGCTCCTTGAATCTAAATATTTGTACGAATTTTGATGCAGATCGGACGGTTTAGGTCCGACTTTGAATGAGACTTTGTCCAAAGCCTTTTGGACAAAATCCCCACCCAGTGAATTAAATATACAAATAAGCAGTTGGCAATGCGCCGGGCGTGAATTGTGAACTAAAATGGATGCATGTCAGATCTACCTCGGGCATGGCTTCCTATGTCGTTGAATTATTCGCACCACGTGAATGCTTGGTTTCTTTGAAGATTTAATGGCAGATCTCGAGGTCTAGTTCATTGTTAATTTAGATTGCATATCTGTACCATAAGTCACCTATGGTGCAAGAAATCTGTTCTGGAGTCGGTTGTAATTACCTGGCCGAAAAAATTGTAGGAGTGACCTTTTTCAAAATTGAGATTTTCAAGTAAAATTCAAACCAAAATCTAAGAATATTTTCTATATGATTTTGTTCGATCATCCTGGAGGTTTGCAAGAAGTTACGGGATGTGGGAGTTGAAAAATCAATTTGGGAGTCAGTTATAATCAATTTTATAATAAACCGATGTGATGTAAGACATTCAACACCAGCTTACCAAAAAATCGGAGACAGACATTGAGCACCGGTTTTTTTGCTGAATGTATCACATACATATAGCTAGGGTGCAAATGGATCAAATAATGATCCGATAGTGATAAAACTATATCCATATATATTTTTATTTTTTGGATAAGATACATATCAAATATTAAACAGATGCAGATCGAATATTAGAAATATTCGAATACATATCGGATATTACATGGATACGATCACACAAATATGAATACATATCGACAAAATATAGATGGTTAATATCACTGTTTATAAACCATTTATGGCATGAATACAAGACTAATGCAAGTTAATTTCACTGTTTGTAAACCATTATGCACATGAGCATGATCAAATTAACTTAATGCAAGTTAATTTCACTGTTCATAAACCATTAAAAATTTTACAGTACAAAATTTAAAGGGATCTAATGGAATATCGACAAATATAGATGGTTAACAACATTTTTTTATTTTTTTATATATTTAAAATTTTACTTCATTAAGAAAGAATTGTTAAAATTGTTTAGTTAAGCTGTTAGTTAATGAATAATCAAGCAATACTAGAAGTCAAAATGTGAGTAGATAGATTTTAGTTTTATATATAATGACATATTTTCTGTATAATTGATTTATTGCTCAACTAGCAATTTCTATCTTTACTTCACATTTCTGGTAGCACATGACATGCATGCATGGTTTCATACTGGTACGATTTAATATTTACAACTTCGATCTTTGTTTTAGAAATTGTTTACTTTAATGGAGAATCTCACAGCTGCGGGAGCAAGATCCACAGTTCACTCCACGAGATCATTAATTTGATGCTAATTAATTGTCGTTTCTTGTGTGAACTAATAATATAATAATTATGTCTAGGTACCCTGTATTTTTTACTTCAAATATACTTTTTTTGCTTTTGATGTTTTTGCTCTTTGCTTTTGTTAGAAAACAACATGAATAATAATAAAAAATTAATTATGTCTTACAAAAATTCATTAACAAAACAATATGACTCATCAGATATCAGATTTTTCAATAAAATAATTTTTATTCCTCAAACCAACTTCTATAAAGTTACAGATTTCGGCTGAAACCATGCATTTAAATAATTTTCTCTTAAATTTGTCTATATGAATTGTTTGCTTATTTTATTTTATTTTATTTTATGGTTAGTTGTTAAAATTACCACTGACAAATATATTAATAAGAAAAAGTTATTTACATAATCATAAATTATATCTCCTCATATAATATAAGAGTAAATATTTATATTCATACTCAATTTTACAATTTAATCTTCATCTCCCTCCACGATCGGAACCGCTTCTTTGACCACCATTGCACTCCGACACATTAACATACAACAATATTAGTAAATTTATAACCATATTAGTAAATTTTAGCACAGTACATGACATATTAACATACAATAAAATCAAGAATTGATTACTGTGGATCTGTATCCTTAAATGACATTTTCAAAATGGAAATAAATACCAATCAGAAAATCAAAATGAGAAAATCACAACATCTATGTGTGGCGAGTACGTATCTAAATGAATTTAGACTTCTACACGTAAAAAAACATAAAAAAGATGCATAGAATCAAAATAAGGCAGACTATTTGATTGAGAGCTGATATTCAATCCAAAATTTCATCTTTTAATCAAAATCGTTGGCGGATTAGGACAGCTATGATAGATGTGTGGATAATACTTTTCAACATTAATACTGGAGAAACATATTTGCTATAATAAAATCTAGAAGGAGAAATAAGAAAATTAGAGGAATTTAAAGGATACATCATACATGTCATAGCTCGATGGAATTTAAACCAAACCAAGCACTAATAGCTATGATTTTTAAAGCTCACTCTATTTTGTTATATTTTCTTCTTTAATTGTATTTGTGATATCAAGAATCTCTTCTTTAGTCAATATGAACCGCTACTGTCCTTTCACATCCTCCCCTAATCCAGATCAGATGCAAATCCCCTCAGGATCCCGGGTGTACAATTAAGAAACAACGGTCCGGATATAATCCGAGACGGGCCAAAAGAAATTGGGTGTAGGGTGTCCGTTTTGTGATTCGTGCCAGAGTTAAAGAACGGTTTCAATTTTCTAGTTGTGCCCTCGAGTAACCTTAAGCGATGCGGATTGCGGAATACCCTGGTAACCTTGGCCCTGTCAACTGCACGACTGCACTTCTCAAATAAATTTATCTCCTCTCTTCCTTTCTGCCTCTTCATTTCCGTCAAATCAATTTAATACCCACCAAATGACAAAGAATTTTATTAGTCTGGTAGCGGTTTCCACGTAAAGAACTGTCATTGAGATTTTTTATAAATGAAAAAAGTTCCCAATTTTTACCAAGTCCCTGTACTTGTCTGTGTAAAGTGTAACCTCATTATTTATGCCTACTGTCCTGTTCGTACCGATGTTAAAATTAAGACATTTACTAAATTTCAGCCAATAAAAATTAAGACAATTATTCATGTCATATTTTTATTATTTCGTAAAATTCAGGATGTAAAAAATAAATGACAACCGTATATATGTGTGTGTGTGTAATTCTGGACTCGTATATATTTTGTTATTTCATTAAATTTGATCTTATTCACGAACAGTGTGATCGTATTGATTAAAATCATATGCATTGATTCCACGTCGCAGGGGAGGAGTTCTCCTACCCATCGCACGACTTGCGTTGATGCGATCGACGGGCAAGTTTAGATATCATAATTCATACATATACATAGTATTGGTACTGGTCGCAATGCAAACATGTAATCAGCAGTGTTGTAAATAACGGTATGTGCTCGTCGAACGGATAGAATACTGCCAGGCGATTAATCGATATGCAACCAGTTTATCGTTTAATCGTTTTCATAAAAAATAATATATATACATTTATTATTTTTTTTAAATGATTTATTTTGTCATTTTTTCATTATTTGCTGCCTGGTTGTTAACCTTGGCTATAGGTAATATTGATTTAACTTCTATTTTTCAATTTTTTTGTATTATTGCACATCAGCGAAGAGACTATGAATACAAGACCTAGTGACACTCCTGCATCCTCTAGTAAATAAATTCTGAAAAAACAACCTTTTTATGGCTCAGGATCTTATGATCATAATTAAGCTTCTAAAAATGGTTAGAATAATAATCTCATAACAGTCGTCAATATAACTTGTAAATTAGAAAATCAATCTATTGAATTGTGATCTATACTTCATGTGCATTATTCACATGAACATGATCAAATTAGCTTAATGCAAGTTAATTTCACTGTTCATAAACCATTTAAATTTCTACAGTACAAAATTTAAAGGGATCTAATGGAATATCGACAAATATAGATGGTTAACAACATTTTTTTATTTTTTTTTTATATATTTAAAATTTGACTTCATTAAGAAAGAATTGTTAAAATTGTTTAGTTAAGCTGTTAGTTAATGAATAATCAAGCAATACTATAAAACAAAATGTGAGTAGTAGATAGATTTTAATTTTATATATAATGAGATATTTCTGTATAATTGATTTATTGCTCAACTAGCAATTTCTATCTTTAATTCACATTTCTTGTAGCACATGACATGCATGCATGGTTTCATACAGGTACGATTTAATATTTACAACATCGATCTTTGTTTTATAAATTGTTTACTTTAATGGAGAATCTCACAGCTGTGGGAGCAAGATCCACAGTTCACTCCACGAGATCATTAATTAGCTGCTAATTAATTGTCGTTGTCGTTTCTTGTGTGAACTAATAATGTAATAATTGTGTCTAGGTACCCCATATTTTTTACTTCAAATATACTTTTTTGCTTTTGATGTGTTTGCTCTCTGCTTTTGTTAGAAAACAACATGAATAATAATAAAAAAATAATTATGTCTTACAAAAATTTATTAACAAAACAATATGACTCATCAGATATCAGATTTTTCAATAAAAATAACTTTTATTCCTCAAACCAACTTCTATAAAGCTACAGATTTCGGCTGAAACCATTTAAATAATTCTCTCTTAAATTTGTCTATGTGAATTGTTTGTTTTTTTATTTTATTTTATTTTATGGTTAGTGGTTAAAATTACCACTAACAAATATATTAATAAGAAAAAGTTATTTACAAAATCATAAATTATATCTCCTCATATAATATAAGAGTAAATATTTATATTCATACTCAATTTTATAATTTAATCTCCATCTCCCTCCACGATCGGAACCGCTTCTTCGACCACCATTGCACTCCGACAATGACCAGATCTACTCACCGGCGCGTTCCGATCGAGATGGAACTCTACGCTTCGAGGTCCGACAATACCGTTCTCGGTTCCGGTTGGCTCCATTCCCTCCCCTCTCTCTCATTCTCCTCTCCGCTCGAGGAGGTAGTACCGAGAGAGAGAGGTATTGTGTCGAGAATGAGACCTACAAGAAGTAGAAAAGGATCGAGTTAGGTGTAACAGAGGTGAATGGAGTGGGATGGGGGAGGATGTGGCGGCTGACCTAAATCACCCCAATTTTGACACTAAATTTTGGCGGCCGACTTAAATTACCTTTTGCCAATTTGGAATCCAATGTCTTATATCTCGTTAAAAATTAAAGAACTAAAAAGTAATAAAACTAGATAATATAAATTAATAAAACTGATGAACTAAAAAGTAAAAGAAAAAAAACTTACAATTTTCATGTATTAGTTTGAAATGTGTTTGTAATAACTCAATCTAGTTATTTCGCTAATTTTATTCAAGATTTTGAAAGTAGTCACTTAAAAGTCACAATTAGACTTGGAAATAGAGAACCACACACAAACTGTTAAAAAGTTTAACACTCCACACGCACAAGAAGAAACCAATCTACACAGCCGAGAACCAAATAAATCTCAACTTAAAAACAAAAATTTAACAAGATAAAGCACTACTACAGAAAAAGAGATTGCAGACAGACATTACCGGAAGAGCAACACGGATTTCCCTGCCGTGTATGAGTTGAGGGTGTATAAAAGGTACCCTCTATAGACACGGATTTTACCCGTGTATATCTAACGCTTTCTACACGGATTACCAAATAAACAGCGTGAACATACACCTGCCTGTGCCGCTCTCCATATAACCGAGCAAAACGGATATTACGTAAACGACCGTGTACGACTACTCTTTATTCACGGACAATGCAACTAAATGTCCGTGTCGGTTACTTTATCTACACGGACATTTAGTTGTATATCCGTGTCCCTCTCTTAACAAAACAATAAAAAATAAAATAATCCTTGTATCTCCGAACTCGTTCTACACGGACATTGGTCAGAACAACCGTGTCGAATTACTCAAGCTACACGGACGTTTAATTTCATATCCGTGTCCTGTCATAACTATCGTACACGGACAAATATAAAATAATCGGTGTAGACTCCGAAAACGATCTACACGGGTTTTTGTTAAACAACCGTGTCAAATTACTTTTTTCTACACGGACTTTTAACTTCATATCCGTGAAGCATTCTTAACTATCATACACGGACTGTATAAAAGAATATCTGTACTCATTTCTACACGGTTGTTTGTTTAACAACGGTGTGGAATTACTGTGTTTTACACGGACGTTTAGTTTCATATCCGTGAAGTTCTCTTAACTACCATACACGGACTATATAAAAGCATCCGTGTAGCTCTCTGTGCACATACACGGGCTTTTGTTTAAAGTAGCGTTTGCTTTGACACGGACTTATAATTCACATCCGTGTAGGTATCGTAACTATACACGGACAAATATAAAATAATCATTGCTCACTCAACTCGTTCTACACGAGCTTTCGTTTAATATCCGTGTACAATTGTCCCATTTTTTTTTCTTGATTTTTTTCATTTCTGGGCTAGCCTCCAGTTTAATTTGCTAGCCAGTTTTCCTACAAAATTCATATACCATTCTGTTTTGCTAGCCAGTTTTCCAGATAATTTGACATTAAAATATGCTTGCTAAATTCATATATACACTAAATTGTTATACAAATCCATGTTGAGCATTACAATATTCAGATAGAAACCATCTTGCCCAGCTACATCTTACAAAGTCGATCTGCTCCTTGCTGTACTCGGTTTGCTTTGATGGTTGCTACAATTATAATTTGGTATTAGTTAGTAACAATAAAAGGTAGATGCAAGACAGTCGCAAATATCAATTGCTAATTTAATGAAATGAGAATTATAAGTAAGCATAATATGAAAATATCAATTGCTATGATATAGGCACAATTAATATGAATTACATACCACATCTGAAAATTTGAATTGCATTTTTTCGACAAAGATAAACATGGAAATCATCATGTAATATCCGCATTCCCAATCCGCCTCCTGTTGCGGGCTCTACAATTTACATTTAGCGGCCTATGTTAGAATGACAATAATTTTTTGAACAAAATATGAAATTATAGAATTGTGTTGTGCTCACCGGCCACCACCTCCAAGTCAACCTCTTTCCCATTTTCTTGTCCGTGCTGCGCAATCCTCCTTGTGTAACGTATGTAGCAAAAGCCCTTACAAAATGGAGTGACTCTAATTAGCAATTCCACAATTTGTTATAATTGGAAAAAAATCAAACATAGTGAAAGATTATTGCTTACTTTTGCACATTGTAGAAGATTGCTTCTTTGCACGTGCTAAATTCGATCTTTTTGGGTTGCAAAGAATCCACGACGTAAACCGAACTCAGGCAAGGCACAATGATGATCAAACACCAGTGTCCCCTGTGGGAGGAGAAGAATTATAGGATCTTAGCATACAGTACCCAGATATTTTGGCATATATAATAGTGAGACACGTGTTTGCTTGACTTGATGGTGTGATTTCAATTATTTATATATTTAATCACAAGGTTAGAACTAACATCTGGTGGTAGGGCAAGAGAAGAAATCTCTTCTTCGCCTTAGCAGCTTGGAGCATCGCGCCACACAGGTAATCCGTAGCCACCTTCGGAGCATTTTTCACGTTCGACGCACTAAGTACGCTGGGGTCCAGAAAAGCACACAAGTTATGTTTGCCCTTGTAGTGAGTACTATTGATTAGCCTCCTGAAAAATTATCATATGACATTAGAATATATTCTTCAGTGCTACACACATGATATAAACAATTTTTGGTCACTAACATGAGGTAAATGGTGATGTGCCCCACGGAGAGCCATTTATCGGACCCCGAGGCATGTAGAAAGTCCTTGAAGTCGGTGAACGGCAGCAGTACAACCGAGCCATCGTGTAGAAATATCCCCGGAGGGACAGGTATGACGACTTCCGTCATGTCCTTGGGTGCCGCCATCAAGCGGTCGTGGAGATCCTGCAAATCCTTTCCGGGAAGGAGCTTGTATTCTTCCTCGGTGAGCAGACGAGGTGGAGGTCCTGCTGGTTGGACAGGAGGGTCATGGCCTGCTGGTCCGGCAGTAGGGTCAGCAACTACTGGTCCGGCCGTAGGGTCATGGCCTGCTGGTTGGGCAGTAGGGTCAGCAACTGCTGGTTGGGCATCAGTTGCTGCTCCGGCAGCATGGTCAGCAACTGTTTGGGAAGGTCCTTCTGCTTCGTCCCTCCGTACCGGTGACATCACGCCCTCCGTGCGACTACCATCATCTCCTACTGTCTGTATCGAAATTTTTTACCTTTTTCAAGTATTTGAAAAGGAAGTGCTTTGAATGTAACCAAATAACTTGACTATTTATGCATTACCTGATCCAAAATAATCTGATTCTTGGGCCATTGCACGAATGACAGCCGGGCATCTTCGACATAGAGCATGCCATTCTCGGGTCTTTGGACAGGAAGAGGTACGTGCTCCCATTCCTCCACGACATTGTCAATCTGTACGGCGACATGGCCGGGAAGTAGCTGCTCATTGTGCACTTTGTTGGCTGCTGGATGTACCATGCCCTTAGCAACAATTAGAGGCTTACTCCCGAGCCACAGCACGAGTTCGCATGCTGTGGCGTCCTGCAATTTCATGCAAGTAGTTATTTTTAAATTGAAATATTATCCAACAAGTAGTAATTGCCTTTAGATACGAACAAGTAGTGATTACCTTTAGATGATCGAAATCGTATCCAAACGTCCCGGATGCCTGACTACTTCGCCGAACTCCCGTCGGGGTGGGAGGTGCTTGCTCGGCTGGCTGCGCCATAGCTGTAAAATCGGCACGCAACCTTGTTTCCAACTCCTCAATCTTTGCGGCGTACTCGGCGCTCACCTCCTTGCGTATCTGCGCAACTATCTCGCTTTTGTTCACTTTCGCACGAGATTTCCTTCGAGGTTTTGGTCCATTGAATACGTCCTTCCAGCCCCTGTAGGCACCTACGCCCCTTACTCGACCAGGGTGTTCTGGATTCCCGAGCGCTATGGACAAGGAGTCATCTTGCCTTTCGACCGACCGGGTACCGGAATTGACCTCCTCCTCCACCTCCAACTGTGAATCGAAAAATTAGTTATAGAAAAAGAATTAGTGATGTACACAAAGTTTTTAACACGCTTGAATTACACATAGTTCTAACGAACGACTCTTACCATTCTCTCAGCCACGGGTCGCAACGTGGGATGTAGTACTATCCTCCCGTCAGTGGTTAACTCGGACCTTGCCAACGTCCAATTTTGGGCCCTAGTATTTTTGATCCTAACCACGGGTGAGTCAACGTCTTTGTTCAACTCCAGTATTTTAGCCCACTCCTCCCTTTTACCCTGGTAACCACCTGACCCCAACTTGTGCTGATACTTGTTCATTGCAACGATCCTCCTGCCCTCCTCCCTTTTTTTCTTCACACATCAAATTAAGTAAAAAAATTAGCCTAGCTACTATTTTCCATTTATTAAAAAGTAAACAAACCAATTAAAAAGCAAACAAAAAAACTACAAGTTGTGAGTGGAACACCATTTCAACTTCATATTAATTCAGTTATTCAAAATAAACACCATTTCACATTTAGATATGATTGGAACAACAGCAACAGGGTGTCTATTTCGGACACCATTTACCAACATAATTCAAATCGATAAAGGAAAAAAAAGGTAATTTTGCTGAATTTACATACCTTGAACTCGTCCGTGCTCTTCATCTCCACAAACTTCTCCCACTTCTCTTGAGTCAGCCAAGTATAGTAGCCTACCGGGCTTTTACCTTGATCCATCTAATCCGTACTCAGCGTGCTTTTGAATTGCTTCCAAGCTTCATTCATTATCTTCAAAGTCTTATCCTTTACCATCCCCGGGATGTCATCCGGGATGTTCCACTGAGCCTGCATTGACACCCAAATTACTGCATTTAAGTTCATGTACAATTAAAAAAAAGATGTTAACTGGTTAGGTACTTCACCTTCACAATGTTCCACCACTCGTTCTTTTGGTCTTTCGAAAAGTGATCCCATCTCTCTACCAGGATGTCTGCCTTTTGTTTCACCGTGGTGCACGCAAAATTTTTGTACTCAGCCAACCGTGGACCCTTCGCACATCCATTTTTACTGAACTCGATGTCCAGTTGCTTTGCCTCGGACGTGGACGCGCACATTGTCGGACCTCTTTTTCTTTTGGCCGAACCTGATTGGGCAGCAGCTTGGTGCTCGCCTTCTTCCATCATATCTACGTGCTCATTCTCAATCGACATGGTTCTATAAAAAAAAATAGAACTTTTTCAGTAAATACCAAAGTAAATACAGTAAATACATCCAGTAAATATCAAAACTTTTATACCAAAATTTCTTTGCAATGGAGGTGTTGAGCGTTTCCCCGAGAAAGAAGAGGTAGGTTGTCGGTCCGGAGAGTTGTTTGGACAGGAGAGGTGACGAAATCGAGGTGAGGTGGGGAAGAAGGACTCGAGCTAAGTTTCGAAATGTTTGGAAAAGAATTGAAGGCGCGAGCTAAGTTATGAAAAATTTGGAAGAGCAGGCGCGTAATATGTATTGTAACCCTAGTTCTACACGGACAATTCACTTAATTCATTTGTGTTGGAACACCTTTATACACGGACATTTGATCTAAACTCCGTGTAGAGAGGAAGTACAAGATCTACACGGACTTTTTATAAACAATCCGTGTAGAAAGACTCTCTCGACACAGATATTACCTTAACACCGTGTAGAATGAGGAAGAGCTACACGGACTTTAATTCGAAAGTCCATGTAGAAAGACCCTTTCGACACGGACTTGATTTTAACATCCGTGTCTATACCTTTTCGGACATTGCAACGACACTCGTGCACGAATACCTTTTGACACGGCCGTTTAATTAAACGCCCGTGTCTTTTAACAATTATACACGGACATGTAATTAAACGTCCGTGATAAAAGTATAAAAATAAGATTATTTATTTAAGTTTTGTTTAATTTGAAGAATTCCACGACGGAATTCGAAAAGTTGCCTCTTTATTATTTCTAAGGAAGACGAAACGACTAGCGGACTTGATTTTAACATTCGTGTCTATACCTTTTCGACAGTCCGTGTAGAAAGACCCTTTCGACACGGACTTGATTTTAACATCCATGGCTATACCTTTTCCGACATTTGCAACGACACTCGTGCATGAATACCTTTCGACACGGCCGTTTAATTAAACGTCCGTGTCTTTTACAATTATACATGGACATGTAATTAAACGTCCGTGATAAAAGTATAAAAATCAGATTATTTATTTAAGTTTTGTTTAATTTGAACAATTCCACGACGGAATTCGAAAAGTTGCCTCTTTATTATTTCTAAGGAAGACGAAACGACTCTTCAAAATTCTATATAATCTGAGAAACCCCGATTGAGATTTGGAATGTTCAAATGGCCGTGACACCGCCCCCCTCAAGTGTGCCACGGCGAAGCCCAAGGGGGCACCCACCACCAAATGTGCCACCGCCACGGCCCCCCTCAAACCCTCCTGAAGTCCCTCCCGAATTCCCCGCCGAAGGTCCCGCAGTCCCTCCCGGCTTCGAAAGGCCTCCTCCCTACGTGAAGAGGACATGGCCATGGCCCCCCTCAAGTGTGCCACGGCGAAGCCCAAGGGGGCACCCACCACCAAAGCCCTACGTACGTAGGGGCAATGCAGCCAGACCATGCTTCCCTTGGATTACAAGGCCAAGGCAGCCACCACCATCTAACTAGTTTAAATAAGTTTTTTTTTTTTTTTTTGCTTTGTAGTTATTTTGTAGTTTTCTTTAAATTTGTGGTACATGTATGAGGATCTTTTCTTTTGGTACGATGTATGGGGATCCTTCTTTATGTAATATATTTTGATCTTTAATCAATAATTTTTTTTTACACAGTTTCTTTTTTGTTAAATACTTCATGCTATCTAAATAAATACTTTTATAGATATGAATTAGCAGCACAAAACAACAACATGCAACAATATATAAGCACTACAAAGGTTATTACTTAAAAACCTTTAATATTTAAAACTTTGATTCTAAGTAAAATACTTAATGCTGTCTAAATAATCTGATTTGAAAACATAAATTAACACTTACCTGATATGAAGAATAAATAATTTATGGGGACTTTACAAAATAATTACAAAAGCTAGCTTTAACATAGAATAATTTCCGGGAATTGCAAATTAAAAACCTTTGTACACGGATTTTTAAATAAACATCCGTGTACGATACCTTTCTACACGGACTTTTAATTAAACGTCTAGCTCGCTTTGCATTTCTACACGGATGTTCAGTTAAAGAGAAGGGAGTAGGTCCGATGCCCACCGGACCTACTTTCATGTTCAACGATGATGACCGTCCGATGTAATTTAAGATATGCGCGCACGGAAACTGAAACAGATACGATCAAATTTTAAACGATTCCGCATGACTTTTAAAGCAAATAGACGGTGATGACCTACTTTTAATATGTTATGTACGAGAGCAGCTTGTGTCCGATGCCCATTGGACCCAAAGTGAGTTCGATGGGCTCTACCACCGTTCGATCTATCTCAAGATCCGTGCGCACGTAAATTAAAGATGGCGCAAAAGTTCTGGCGGGAATCAATCGTAAAACAGATGGGCATCGGACCCAAGCTGCTGGGCGCGAAAGTTTTGGAGTGAACCCACTTTGAGTCCGATGGGCATCGGACCCAAGCTGCACGCTCCCCTAAAAAATACGTACATAACGATTGATTCCCGCCAGAACTTTCGTGCCATCTTTAATTTACGTGCAGATCGGATCTTGAGATAGATCGGACGGTGGTAGACCCATCGAACTCACTTTGGGTCCAATGGGCATCGGACACAAGCTGCTTTGAATCGAACTCACTTTGAGATAGATCGGACGGTGGTAGAGCCTATCGAACTCACTTTCCCTCACCTTCCTGACACGGATTTTTAATTAAACATCCGTGTACGATACCTTTCTACACGGACTTTTAATTAAACGTCCGTGTAGCTTGCTTTGCATTTCTACACAGATGTTCAGTTAAAGAGAAGGGAGTAGGTCCGATGCCCACCGAACCTACTTTCATGTTCAACGATGATGACCGTCCGATCTTGTTTAAGATATGTCCGCACGGAAATTGAAACAGATACGAACGAATTTTAAACTATTCCGCACGACCTATAAAGCAAATAGACGGTGATTAAGCCCATCGTAAGCAAATACGAACGAATCATAAAACCTTTTTCTCAACGATGATGACCTACTTTTATGTTCAACGATGATGAAAAAGATTTAATATGTTATGTGCTAGAGCAGCTTGGGTCCGGTGCCCATCGGACCCAAAGTGAGTTCGATGGGTCTACTACCGGCCGATATATTTCAAGATTCGTTCGCACGCAAATTAAAGCAGACGCGAAAGTTCTGGCGTGATCTTAAAGCAGATCGGACGGTCATCGAACTCACTAGATACATGTCCGATGGGTATCGGACCCAAGCTGCATATGTTATGTTATGTATGTATTTTTTAGAGTGATTTTTGTGATAATACAAGTTCAAATTCAAAGATCTCAGATAATATAGCTTGATGGATGGGTAAATGAAGTTAAAATTCCATCAAAATTTGCTGCACTTGATTAAAGGCTGTAATCTTTGATTTGAACGGTCCCGATCAATCAACGGACTAACTATTTTTGTGCGTCTTCACAATCTCACAAGGCAAGAGTTTATGTTTCATGAAACAATATCTTGCCTTGTGAGATTGTGAAGACGCACAAAAATAGTTAGTCCGTTGATTGATCGGGACCGTTCAAATCAAAGAGCATTGCATTTATTGTCTTCCGTGAAAGCTTGATCAAAAATTATTTTTATTTACCCATCTATCTAGTTCATTGAAGATTGAAGTATCGGATGGCCACAAACACTTCGTGCTGGATCAAACCTCATACATAATAAATTTTCCAAACTTTTATGTTGGTTACATTCAATGTTCTCCCTTGATCATTTTAAAACAGATATGGAATGATTTCGTTGCAGATCGACCGTTGATTTTCCGCTTGAAAATGAACGGTCCAAAAATATTTTTACAATTTGAAGGGACATACAATGATGAAAGTTTATAAAAATAATATGTATAAGTATTATTTGGCCATATAAGATGTAAAAAAAATAAAAATATATTTTTTGAATTATTTTCGTATGCACTGTTGTACATGTATTAGGTGATTAGTAAATATCAAGCTTTGTTGACCGTCCGATAAACGAAGAACGGTCCTGATGTCTTCATTTAGGAGGTGGTGGGTAGATTTTCCGCCCTCTCTGAGGTAACATAATATTTCTGTTTAGATCTGGTTCTAGATGATGCACAAGATCCATTAATATTCGTGTATCATAATGATTAGACGGTCGGATATAACCACAGATATTACGTCACCTTTGAGTTTATGAAAGCCCTTCTATCCCTCCTCTCTGTGGATAAATTTTTTCGAATTTCCCTCCTTTAGCTCCCTGATGGGACTCCCAAAAATTCAAAACAAATTTTACGAAAATTTTCGCCTAGGTTGGCTTTTCCCCGCCTCACTTTCCCTCACCTTCCTGACACAGATTTTTAATTAAACATCCGTGTACGATATCTTTCTACACGGACTTTTAATTAAACGTCCGTGTAGCTCGCTTTACATTTCTACACAGATGTTCAGTTAAAGAGAAGGGAGTAGGTCCGATGCCCACCGGACCTACTTTCATGTTCAACGATGATGACCGTCCGATCTTGTTTAAGATATGTCCGCACGGAAACTGAAACAGATACGAACGAATTTTAAACTATTCTGCACGACCTATAAAGCAAATAGACGGTGATTAAGCCCATCGTAAGCAGAGTAGGTCCGATGCTCATCGGACCTACTCTCAAGTTTTAATTTGTAACTGGAAATTAAATAATATAGAGTTCAAGAGCACAAAAAATAAAAATACTTCATATATTAATTTCAACATAGGGATAGTTACTGGATACGTCATCACTTAATACCAAAACAAAAACATAAAATATATAACAAACATAAGTATCTATCCCTAATTAAAAAACTATTCTTTCTCACTAATTGCCTCCCCTTTTTAATTTTAACATCCGTGTCTCTTACCCTTTCTACACGGACTTTTATTTAAAAGACCGTGTCGCACCCTTCTAGAGATCTAAACCCTAAACTCTTTGCAACTTGCATCCGAGATATTTGAAAACCTGCAATTGAGCATTTAGTTCCTGTACCAAACCTTCATAGGGATAATTTTCTTTTTAGAAATACAACTCCACAGCAAGCGATTTCTCCAAATGCTCGACCTTCCTCTCCCAACTCAGATTTCTCCCTCCTCTGAAGGCAGAACAGGCACATGCAGCCTCCCGGGAGAAGTTCTTCAATCTGAGTTGGAGAGGAAGGTTGAGCATTTGGAGAAATCGCAACGAGGGTACTCGGCCTTCGAGAAATAGATAGGTGAAATTGGCAAAGGACTCGAAGCGGCGCGAGCCAAGTCATTTATTATATTGTAACCCTCTCTCTACACGGATATTAATCTAACAACCGTGTAGAATGAAGGAGAGCTACACGGACTTTTACGTTGAACGTCCGTGTAGAAAGACCCTTCTACACGTATTATTAAAAAAAAAGTCCGTGCAGAGTAATTAAAAATATTAAGTGAATTTACTTCTTATTTTTTGTATTATTTGAAGTGATAATGAATTATTATATGTATTATTTTGAACTAATATTTGATATTTGACCTAGAAATGTTTGAAATATAAATATTTTTTTATTAATATTTGATATTTGAACTAATATTTAAAACCAAATACTAATACTTGTCTGTCCTCAAATGGACTTTTCCAAGTTTGATAAATTTTTAAGACAAGCTTTGTTTAACTTATTTACATGCATCATAAATTCAAATTTGGAAAGTGTAAATGTTCAAAAATGTGAATAGCACAAAAAAGGTTAAATAAAATAGAGTTCAAGAGAATAAAAAATAAAAATACTTCATATATTAATAACATAGGAATAGTTACTGGATACATCACTTAATACCAAAACAAAAACATAAAATATATAACAATATAAGTCTCTATCCCTAATTAAAAAACTATTCTTTCTCACTAATTGCCTCCCCTTTTTCTCTTTTCAGGGAAATATCTTGCTCGCTTGCCTCCTTTCTTGTTTACATTTTCCCATACTCTCTTGCTTCTTCTCAACCTTAACCAAACTTTGGGATCATCAAACTGACCGTGTGGACCGTAAGGATCATCAGGACCGGAATCCGAATCACCTTCATAAGACTCAGGATCGGATTCGGATTCTGAATGAGAAGAGACTTCCACCACAGGTGGCGGGGGTACATCCTCCCACTCAATTATGTGAGTCTTGAGACCATTCTTCCCGCAGTTAGGACATTTATCACCTCGTCCACATGGCCGGATTAGACACGTATTTTTTGGAGGATTGCGATTTCCCATATCATCAAACTGACCGTCCACATGGTCGGATCGCAAATAGTTTGCTTCGTCTTGTTCTTCAATTGAGGCTACCTCAGTTTGCACGTCGGTACAAAATGGAGGTATTTCGTCGAACTGGTCATACTCTTCTTCGTCGACGACGTTTTCTACCCCAACAATTCTTCTTTTCCCAGATAGGACGATGCTCCACCTATTATCACTCGGGTCAGTGACATAAAAGACTTGGGTTGCTTGCTTGGCGAGTATAAACGGATCATCAACATACCCAACTTTATTAAAATCAACGAGTGCGAACCCGTCGTTATCAGCTTTAACACCCCGGTCTTCGATCCATTGACACCGAAACAAGGGAATGCTGAGGTCAGGACTGTAAATGAGCTCCAAAATTTCCTCAATAACGCCATAATACGAATTTGATGCAAAAACCGGCTGGGAATCTCCGGATCTACTGAATTCTTGAGACGTCGCCACCAACATCACCCCACTATTTTGCATCGTGCTCTTATCACTTTGGGATTTAGTGTAAAATGTATATCCGTTAATTTCGTATCCTTGGAATGTTCTAACAACAATTCGGGGTCCTTCGCCCAGCAGTCGAACAATTTCATTTACGGGCCTCATATCGGGGTGTGACTGCACCCTTTCTCTCAGCCATCCTACAAATGAACGATTATGCTCGTTGGTAAGCCACTTCTGACTTCTCATGTAGTACTCTTGTTGAAGGATTGCCATGTGCTCATCTATATAGGGAGCAACATCTGTCATGTGCTGTAGTACCAAAAAATGCGCCTTCTGTAGTTCATCTCTATCAGCAACTACGGCTTTCAACCCAATTGTCCCGACTCCCTGGAGCCTTCCCTCATATCGAGACTTTGGAACGCCAATAGGACAGACACCTGTCATGTAGTTGGTGCAAAAATCAATCACCTCTTCCGTGGAATATCCTTCTACAATGCTACCTTCGGGTCGATGTCGGTTCCTTACGTATTTTTTTCAAAATTCCCATGTATCTCTCGAATGGATACATATACCGCATGAACACATGACCACAGATCTTGATTTCTCTCACTAGATGAACAACAAGGTGAACCATAACATCGAAAAAAGATGGCGGAAAATACATCTCAAGTTGGCAAAGAGTAGCGACGACTTCCACCTCCCAAGAGTCCAGTATTAGAGGGTCTATCACTTTGGAATTTATTGTATTGAAGAAAAAACAAAGCTTCGTAATGGTTTGACGAACGGGCTTTGGTAAAACCCCCCGAATTTCAACATGAATCATATGTGTCAATAAAACATGACAGTCGTGAGATTTCAGACCGACCAGTTTCAGGTCCTTCATCGTCACCAGCTTCTTAATAGTCGAAGAATACCCTGATGGGACCTTAATACTACGGAGGCATTCACAAAAGCTTGTTTTCTCTTTCTTCGACATCGTGCACATTGCGGGGGGTAGGTATGTGCGCTTCCCTTTCTCCTGCGGTGCAAGCTCGGGTCGTATTCCCATTTCTACCATGTCTTTTCGAACTTTGATACCATCTTTAGTCTTCCCCGGAATGTTCAATAGTAAACCAGTCAAACTGTCGCAGACATTGTTTTCAACATGCATGACATCTATGCAATGTCTCACTTCTAAATATTCCCAGTAAGGTAGGGCCCAAAATATGGACTTCTTTTTCCAAATATTCTTCGGCGGTTTTGTGGCACACTTTCCAAACACAACATCAAGGTCTTTAACACGCTCGAAGACACCCTTCCCATCTAATGGACGACGGGCCACTCCAAGCTCAACTTTCCCGTTGAATGCCTTCTTCTTCTTACGATATGGGTGATTAATTGGAAGAAACCCTACGGTGCCCCATAAATACATTCTTTTGACAGTTCTTCAACCTCAGCACCTGCGTATCATCTTCACAAATAGGGCACGCTTTTGCTCCTTTACAAGTGTAACCCGACAAATTCTCGTACGCGGAGAAATCATTTACGGTGCAAAACACCATGGCCAGCAAGTTAAAGGTCTCTTTCATGTACGCATCCCACACCGAGACGCCATCACGCCATAATTTTTGGAGGTCCTCGATTAATGGTGCGAGATATACATCTATGTCATTTCCGGGTTGTCTGGGTCCTTGGATTAGTAATGACATCATTATATACCTGCGTTTCATGCACAACCAAGGAGGAAGATTGTAGATGGCTAACAGAACTGGCCAAGTACTGTGCCGACTGCTCATGCTTCCAAACGGACTCATTCCATCTGTGCTCACCACAATCTTGAGGTTTCTTACCTCGGAACTAAAATCTTTGAAATGTCTATCAAAATTTCTCCACTGAGGAGAATCAGCCGGGTGTCTTAGTTTACCGTCCTTTTTGCGCCCTTCTTCATGCCAACGCAATAACTTCACATCTTTGGGATTTGCAAATAACCGTTTGAATCTCGGTATTATCGGCAAATACCACAACACCTTAGCCGGAGGCCGTCTCTTTTTGCCGTCGTCACAATCAGTAGTGCCCTGGTCCTTACGTTTATACCGAGAAACACCGCACTTAGGACAAACATGCATGGTCTCGTACTCATTACGGTACAATACACAGTCATTCGGACATGCATGTATTCTTTCGATCTTCAAACCCACTGGACATATCAATTTTTTCGCCTGATATATTGTACGGGGTAACTCGTTGTTATCTGGGAGCATTTCTCCTAAAAACTTTAATAATAACGTGAAACTCTTATCGCTCCAACCATTTTCGGCTTTCAAGTTAAATAATTTCAACACAGCTGACAGTTTCGTAAATTTGGTACACCCGGGATACAACGGCTTTTTGGATTCATTAGACAAATATTAAAATTTATCATAATTTTTATCAGTAATTTCATCTTCCACATCATGTAACATGTCATCCAGATTATCAATATACTCGTGTACTACATTTTCATCTATTTGTGTCTGCAGCTCATCATCGTCGTTGCGATCAAGTTCAACATTATCAAAATTTTCGACATTCAAATCATCATCGCTGAAATCAAGTTCAAAATTATCCAAAATTTCTACATTCTCATCGCTCTCTTCACAACGGTTAGAATTCTTATTGGTACAACTACTTTTCCCAAATTCCTCACCATGCATGAACCAACATGTATATCTTTTCTTAAATTCACGACAAATCAGATGAGCTCTAATTTCTTCGGAGTCCCCAAATCTTAAAAAAATTTTACAATCTCTACAAGGACACAAAATGTTGGCTTCCTTCATCTTCACTCTATACCTCTCAGCGAATTTTATGAACTCATCAACGCGACCCAAATATTCTTCACTATCACGTCGCAATTCATACATCCAACTTCGATCCATCTGCAAATTAAATTAAAAAAATGATTTCAATTAATAATGGTCAACATGTAAATTGGTACCAAATTCTAGGCTTACAAAGGGCCGGTTTACAATCCTAACCCACTCTTTGAATATTAGGTCCCATATGTGAACACATATTAGCGAGATTTAATTAGTATTTGAGAAAAATTCGGCAGCATTTCCCCTTAACTCCCCAAGTATGCGTAAAAACCACATACTCGTAGGAGCATTAAGGGAAAATACCGTCGAACTTTCCTCAATTACTAATTAAATCCCGCTAATATGTGTTCACATCCTAAATGAGACCCAATATTCAAAGAGCAGTCCCAAAACGGGGACTATCCAAAATTAATTCCTATTGGATTAATTTTGGACGGGCAAGGACCTAAAAGCATCAGTAGGGGTCGGTTATTGGACAACAATACACTACTTACACATGATCGATCTAAATAAGTACAAATAAGTAACATAAAATTAGAGGAAGAAAAGGAAAATATATATATATATACACTAACCTTAGAAAGATAGAGAGGAGAAAATACAAACTTCAAAGATCTTATTAAAATACCAGCTGCTGGCCTTTGCAGAAATCGGATCAGCGCATTCAATACAGAGAGAGAGACAGTATTAATTACTTGATAAAAAAAAACGGCGCTGGAAGGAGAAGGCCTTTTATACCAAACCCTACAAAGACTTTTCTACACGGATCTTACGTTAAGAAATCCGTGTACCGCTTCTATGAAAATTTATAAAAATCCGGGTTATGTAAGATAGGAGAATGCGTTCTACACGGATTTTCAAGAAACAACCGTATACATTTACTCTTTACACGGATCTTTCGTTAAGAAATCCGTGTAGCTCTCTAACAAATCATACACGGCTATTTGTACTTAAGAACCGTGTATAATAGTAGCTAATTTCGTTTAGGTTATCTTTTAATTTTGCAAATTCGGGCAGCAAATCCAATTGTTTAGGGATGCTAAAAATTATTATGGAAATTTATAGTTCATTGATGAATAGAATTAAAGTTTTCGTGTCCTATATATTTTTTTGGTTTTTTTTTTATTTATGGGCTAGTCTTTTCCTCACGGATTTAAAAAAAAAAAAATTCCTTGTAGCTATTTCGTACACGGATATTCAACTAATATCCGTGACAATTACTATTTGGACACGGTTTTAAGTTTAATATCCGTGTATGTTATCCTATATATTTTTCAATTAACAATTTTTTTCTGGGCTAGCCTCCAGTTTTGCTAGCCAGTTTGCTACAAAATTCAATATTGAGTTTACCCCCAGTTTTTCAGATAATTTGACATCCAGTTTTCCAATTACAGCACAAAAATTATACTTAGCATTAGAAAATTCATATTTAGCATTACAAATCCATGTTCAGCAATTACAAAATTCATAGATTCATCTCCTTATTTACAATTACAGCACAAAAAATTACTAAATTCGCTATATTTTATTTAATTACAAGAACATGCTTTATATTTGAAACACAAAATCGGTGGATGGCATACAAACCGGTCAATTAAAAATGGTAAACTTAAAATTCATGTACACTAAATTATACAAATCCATATTGAGTATTACAAAATTTAAATTGAAACATTATACAAATCCATATTGAGCATATATTACACAAATCCATACTGGGTAGACATATCCTTCTTCCTGAGCCTCGATCCCATAGTGATTTCATATATAAACTTAAGGTTTACATTTGGTGCCAGTAGCCAGGGTTTACAGAGGGTAATATGAAGATATACATGTTTTAATAAAGAAAGAGTTGAGTAAAAAGTTGGATGAAGGACCTTGGAAAAAAAGGGAAGAGGTGGATGAAGGACCTTCTGAGCCGGATGAAGAGTCGAATGAAGAGTCGGACAAGATTGTGCCCGACTCCTCATTCGGCTCTTCATCCCACCTCTTCCCTTTTTTTCCAAGGTCCTTCATCCAACTTTTTACTCAACTCTTTCTTTATTAAAACATGTATATCTTCATATTACCCTCTGTAAACCCTGGCTACTGGCACCAAAAGCGAAGAGCCATCGTTGCTCACTTGAATGTGACATGGTTCTACAAAAAACAACAATTATTAGAAACAAGCACAATTATACATGCATTAGTAAAATAATCACTAAAATAACTATTATACATACATCACTGTATTATACATGCATTAGTTGATTATACATGCATTACTCTATTATTAGAAACAAGCACAATTATACATGCATCACTCTATTGTACATGCATTACTAAACAAGCACAATTATCAAGCTAATCATCACTAAACTAACAATTATACATGCATTACTCTATTATACATGCATTAGTTGATTATACATGCATTACTCTATTATTAGAAAAAAGCACAATTATACATGCATCCCTCTATTTAATATACTAATTATTTACATTATCTCAACAAATCAAGCATGCATGCATTAATTACTAATTAACCTAAATAAGCAATAACAAGTAACAGAAAATTAGAGTAAGAAAAGATAAATATATACACGACTAACCTTAGCAAGATAGAGAGGAGAAATACAAATTAACTTCCAAGATCTCAGATCCGACCTCCTTGTGCACAGAAATCAGACCAATTCTTATACAGAGAGAGAGATTATTAATTGATCAAAACGGCGCTGGAAGGAGAAGGCCTTTAATACCAAAACCCTACACTTTTTTCTACACGGATTTATACTTAACAAAACCGTGTACAATATGCAGTGTATAAAATTGGCAAAACCGTGTATCGATAATCAAAACCCTAGAATAACTTTCTCCACGGATTATTATGTAAACAGCTGTGTAGCTCTGTCAAAGATTTCTACACTGCTGTTTAAACAAACATCCGTGTGAATTTCGCATATTTCTACAATTACCGTTTGTACACGGTTTTTAGGTAAATATCCGTGTATGATTGCCCTATATATTTTTTTAGATATTTTTTTTTTCTGGGCTAGCCTCCAGTTTTGCTAGCCAGTTTTGCTACAAAATTCAGTATTGAGATTACCCTCCAGTTTTTTAGATAATTTTGTCATCCAGTTTTCCAATTACAGCACAAAAATTATACTTAGCATTACAAAATTCATAAATTCATAAATTCAACTCCTTATTTACTATTACAGCACAAAAATTACTAAATTCACTAATAAAACATTACAAGAACATTACTAAGTTCACTAATAAAACATTACTAATATGCATAAATTCACATTTTATTTAACACCTTACAAGAGCATGCTTTATCTTGGTTAGGTTCCAAAGAAATGAGTCAGACTAACTTTCACCTAACAAAACATTTTCTGAAAATTAAATTATGTTTGTCCCTTGTTTTTGGCGATGCATAAATGGACATGTGGCAGTGTTCTTACGTTGTTGTTTAAATTCTTTCGCAAACCATATCTTATTCAAAGGGGGTTTGTGTAAGAAATTAAACAACAATGCACTGCCACATGCCATTTATACACCGCCAAAAACAAGTGATCAAAACATGATTTAATTTAAAGAACATGTTTTATTATTGAAAGTTAGTTTTACCCATTTCTTTGGAACCTAACCAAGAAAAAACATGTTCTTGTCAAGTGTCAAATAAAATATAGTGAAAATAAAAAGAAAATGAAATTCATCACATGCTGTCCATCGGAAAGTTCATCACAATCTGTAAATAAAAAAAATGATGAGTAAGTAAGCAACAATAAGTAACAGAAAATTAGAGGAAGAAACGGAAAATACATGCCAGAGATGAAGGAGATATTCATGCCCAAAGTGAAGTCCAGATGTAGGTTATCAATTATATCACATCGCTCGTCTTGATAGATGAGCTCCAAAGATAGCGACTTATCTTGATAGATAAGCGATCTGACATAATTGATAAACCTAAATCAAAATTCCAATTATTAACCGTGAAATGATTATCAAAGTTGATCAAAAGCGATATGTAAAGTGACCAGTCTTTCTCTCTTCCTAAGGTTATACAGGAGAACCTACAATTTACCTATGAATTGAAAAAACTCTAACCTTTCTGTTTGTTGAATTACTTGATCAAAACGGCGCTGGAAGGAGAAGGCATTTTATACGGCGCGGGAAGGAGAAGGCCTTTTATACGGCGCGGGAAGGAGAAGGCCTTTTATACCAAAACCCTACACTTTTCTACACGGATTTATACTTAACAAAACCGTGTACAATGTGAAGTGTATAAAATTGGCAAAACCGTGTATCGATAATCAAAACCCTACAATAACCTTTCTCCACGGATTATTATGTGAACAGCCATGTAGCTCTGTCAAAGGTTTCTACACTGTTATTTAAACAAAAATCCGTGTGCATTTTACATATTCTACACGGTTCTCTTCATAAATATCCGTGTAGCTCTTACATGGCTATCTACACTGTTAGTTAAACAATAATCCCTTTACAATTTCTGATAAACGTCCGTGTAGCTCTCTCAAGGCTTTCTTCACTGATTCTTTAATAAATATCCGTGTAATAGATCCCACAGATTTTCGGGCTTCCAAAAAATTACAATAGCACACGGTTTTTGTATAAAATTATCAAATCCGTATACAATGTGCCGTGTACAATGACCATTTATGTAGTAGTGAAGGCCCGAGCAATACTACATTAGAGAATAAGAAAGAAATCAAACTTTTGGTCCCTGTAACAAACACCAACAGCTGTTATGAACTAAATTGATAAATTCGGTTCTTACTTCTTACGCTTTTCTTTTTGCTCGCTTTCATTTGACTACGTTAAATAACTCTTTAACAGTATTAATTCTTCAATTTTAAATAATTCTGTAACGGTATTAATTCTTCAGTTTCAAAGGCTTAGTTTTCCTATGATTGATAATGTTATTGTAGAATAACTTTATACTTAATCAATTTTGAAACTAAGACTATAACCGTTGATCCTTCTTAACATCTATCTCATGCAAAACAACTAACCTTTTGGCTCTATATGGCTACATTCTTTGTACGGATGGATAGCCATAAACTGTATGACAAAATGCCTCAATGAACAAAAGACAAGATTTTTTAATTATTGTTGATGATGTAAACCATGGCAAAAACGTTTCTTTATAACCTCTCAGTTATAACAACGATCCTCCAAATCAGGCAAAATAGTATTCTTGTAAAATCAATTTAATACAGGACAAACACATTTAAAACGGCTAAACCCGGTAAAAGAGTTGTAAGCTCTTCAGTTAAAAGGAAAACTTGGGTTGTAAACCACACAAGAAAAGAACATTCTTTCTATATCTCTAATGACAATGTGAATCTAGACTGAAGCATCTGATAAAAAAAATACAAATATACAAAAAAGAAATTGAGAAATTCTCCTTTGTTTAAAACCGACAAGTTCCATTATTTTAAAAATACAAAGATGGCATAAATTAAAAAAAAAAAAATGTGGTAACATGTTCCATTATTTTTTTAATTGTAAAAACTAAAAACCAACACACATTAGAGGGTTAATTAGTGCTTGCATGATAGTGTATCACAATCATCAAAACTTGATTAAACCACACCAGAATAGCCACCAGAATAATTTGAAGGGAGAAATTTTCAATAATTCTCACCTTGTCTTAATTCTGACACTTTCTGACAACTCTAAGCTTGTATCACAATCATCAAAAGTTTGTGCTACATCAGAGGCTATTGGCTCAGTAAGGTGGCTTCATATGGTCACTGCACTTGCCATTTATTTTCATGTCTAATCCCACCAAAATCAATTTTGGAAAATTCTATCTACAAGTGAGAAAAATTTCTCCCTTCAAATTATGATAATTTGCTCAACGTTGGATTATGATCCAAGAGAGATACCCCTTGCTTCCAATGGGGAACCTGAACCCGATTCTGGTACCGTCACACAAGAAGTTGATACTTCGGCAGATGATAGCAAAATGGAAGAATAAATATTGTAACTATTTTATTTATTCTTCTGAAAGTCGTGCAAAGAAAAGAGGGGGCCCGCAGAGCAGGTGTGACCCACATTAATATCCGACTAAAAAAAAAGTTGAATTTGATTGAGGGGTTTTTAATCTCATTGTTTTGGTTTATAGCTTGTTAGTTAACGTTAGGCATTGCTGAGATCCTGTGCACAAATATTTAGCCGTTTTTGTAGCGTATAAATGAATACTGTTTTTAATTATCAATTGATTGTTTAAAGTACACGCAGGCTCATAAAAAAAGGTAGAACTTTTCGTTACCATGCAAATTTATTTTCTTATTTTATTTAGAGCAAATTCTATCTACGATCGAGTGAGAAAAATGTTAGTTAATAAAGCTTTCTGAATTATCATAATTGAAATTTTGAATCAATCAGAGGCTCAGAGCCTTTATAATTATAAAGTTGATAATGCAACACGCTGGCCCTTATTATTTTGGGCTCAGCCCATCAGATATCATTTTAAATTTGACCCACATTACATATAATTTCATTTTAACTAAGTTGATAATATTATTTATATAGTGAGGCCACGGTATTATTTATAGCGCACTTTGATCCGTACTAGGGATACATATTTTTATTTAAGTTCAAACATTCGATCCGGATCACTCAACATGATCTCTAAATGAAAATGTGCTTGGATGCTAAATTTTACATTTTTTTATGTTTTTTACTATTTTTTTTAAGTATGTACAAAATCACTTGATCTAAATATTCATGACCATCCGAAAGTAGTGATTTTCTCCCTAACTAAAATAATAGTAAAAAAATTGAAAAAATGTAAAATTTGGACTCCAGGTACATTTAAAAACGTCTGGAATTGAACCCCCTAGCAAGGTACTGCACTTGCTTTTTATTTCTTACTTTCATTTGTTCTTATTTAGTTTACTATTAAATTATTATGATAGTTGGTCTCGTTTTGTTGCAGTTTATATTTCTTTATTTAGCTTTTGGTTGCCTTGATATGATGTAATTTCACATCTGAATGTAAACTACTGATAAATAGGGCAAAGTGATTTTTAGTTTAGTATTAGTGATCAAGGCTTATTAGTGATCAAGGCTTGACTCTTATTTTTATATACCAACATTGTAATGCTTTGCTTGCTTGAATAATTTCATGTGACTGTCAACCAAACCCAACTTTTAACTGTGCAAATATTAAAAACCAGGTGGCCACTGTAGACAAGTTCCAGGGGCAACAAAACGACTTCATCCTGCTTTCCTTAGTGCGGACCCGGTTCGTGGGACACCTACGTGACGTCCGTAGATTGATCGTGGCCATGTCGCGTGCACGACTGGGGCTGTACGTGTTGTGCCGGTGGGCCCTTTTTGAGCAGTGCTTTGAGTTGCAACCCACCTTCAGACTCCTATTACAGAGGCCAGATAAGCTCGGTTTGAATTTGCAAGAGACCACACCTTTTACTGATCGGCCGGTTGGAGTAACCGGCATGGTGCGGTTTGTCGAGGGGGTTGCGGATATGGAACAGCTTGCTAGTTTTAGAATGCATGAGCTCTATCAGGTACTTTCTGACTCTTTAGTCATGCTGTCCTTTTTTTTTTTTTTTCTTTTTCTCCAAAATAACACCTGTAAAAGTTTTGATCGATTATGGCCCATGGCTGTAGCATGATTTTGATCGAATAATGGTAAGTGTCACAAAATAGCTTCAAAAATTGTTCTATAAGCTGTGCGCTTAATCGTCACAAGAAGACCATGTTTTAGTCATGCTGTCCTTTTTGAGTGAGGCTATGGTAATATGCATATTACAGATTGGTTCATACTATGGATTCATATCTTCGTTTTCAAAGTCCAAACAGTTGATGTGAACCGTTCAGCCTGATCTCCGAATGAAAATGTACTTGGAGACCAAATTGTACATTTTTTAATTTTTTTTACTATTTTTTTAGATAGAAAATCATTTGATCTTATGATTCTGGACCATCCTAAATTAGTGAATTTCTACCTATAAAAATAGTAGAAAAATTCTAAAAAATGTAAAATTTGGTCTCCAACTACATTGATATGGAGATCACATTGAAAGGTTCAGATCGACTGTTTGGATTTTGAAAACATAGATATGGATACAAAGTACAGGTTGATTTGTAATATGCATATTACCATAGCCTGACTCGTCCTCTTTTATTTTTTCCCACAAAATAACACCTGCAAAGCTTTTGCCGTTTGATTTTGATTGATTAACAGTGTCACAAAAAAGCTTTAAAAATTTGACAAGAAATGGTGTTTATTCTTTACAATTTGGCGAATTGTTCTATAACCCGAGCTTGCCATGTGTATGTACCATATGACCTTAAATCTTTTCTTCATTTTCTGTCTTTCAGATGCAAATGATGAACCAATACAGACCAGTTGAGGAACCTGACAACCAAAATGGTACTGACGAAGCGGGTCCCACAGAGAATGGGGTTCAAGATGTAGAGATGCCCCTTGCTTCCAGTGGGGAACCCAAACCCAAACCCGAACCCGAACCCGATTCTGGTACTGTCGCACAAGAAAATGATGCTTCTGCAGATGATAGCAAAATGGAAGAATGAATTTTGTAACTATTTTATGTATTCTTCTGAAATCTGAGCAAAAAAAAGAGGGGCCGGAGCAGGTGGGACCCACAGTAGTACATGGTTTAGCTCCGGTTGAGGGATTTTTAATCTCATTGTTTCGGTTTATAGCATGTTAGTTAACGTTAGGCATTGCTGAGATACTGTGCACAAATATTTAGCCGTTTTTGTAGCGTATAAATGGATACTGTTTTTAATTATCAATTGATTGTTTAAAGTACAAGCAGGCCTAAAAAGGGAAATAGTTTTCTTATTTTTTTTTTTAGAACTCGTTCTATGTACGAGTGAGAAAAATGCTAGTTAATAAAGCTTTCTGAATTATCATAATTGAAATTTTGAATCAATCAGAGCCTTTATAATTATAAAGGTTATAATCATTAGCATTTGTTCACACCACAACATGTTATACAACACGCTGGCCCTGATTGTTTTGGGCCTTGTGCGGTTTGTGGGCTCAGCCCATTAGATTACTTTTAAATTTGATTTCCGACATTACTTTCAGATGATTCCCAAGTTCAACTAAGTTGATGATATTATTTACAGATTGAGGCTACGGTATTATGTATAGCGCACTTTGATATGTAATATGGATGTATATCTTTATTTTCAAAGTTTAAATATTCGATCTGTACCGTTCAACATGATATCTAACTAAAAATGTGCTTGGATGCCAAATTTTACATTTTTTTGTTTTTTTACTATTTTTTTTTAATTATGTACAAAATCACTTGATCTAAAGATTCTGGACCATCCAAAAGTAGTGATTTTCTCTCTATCTAAAAAAATATTAAAAAAAATTGAAAAAATGAAAAATTTGGACTCCAAGTACATTTTTATATGAAGATCATGATTAACGGTTCGGATTGACTTTCAAAATATGAAATATGAATCCGTAGTACGGACCGAAGAGCGCTATGCATAGTACTGTACTTCATATTTTATCCATCAATAATTATCTTATATTATTCTGATTTTATGAGACCGTCTGAAAACAACATTTGTCTTATGTTATCAAACAAAATATTTAATGCTAGCAAATCCGTTTGTCAACAACAATATCTAATGCAATAAATTGAATGCTAGCAAATCCAGTGGGGAACCCGAAACATTATTTAATTCACTGAAAAATTAATTTCTGTAATTTAAAATTATTCTTGTAAAGCAATAGAAATTGGGAATATTTTCTTATAATTCTCATAGTTCAGTTCAGCACAAAAAATAAAATAATGATTTAGCCATATAATCAAAACAACAAATTTAGTATATTTTTTTTAATTAAGTTTGGATTATGTAGGAAGTAATTAAACCCAATTAGATTAAACAATAAATTATGTATCTTAAAAATAAGAAATGCAAATTCTGTCCCAAATCATGCATTACTTTCTGATAACTTCATTATTGGAAAATTAGTGAAAAAATAGTATACAAATATTTTAAAAATCCTGTCAACAAATTAATATTACTCGAATTCAAAATGATATACATATAATTTTAAATGATTTCTAAAAATATACTTAGATTTATAGAGATTGAAATTAAGAAAATAATGGAAGAAATTATAAAGAAGCTAACAAAATATACAAATTAATTAT
This sequence comes from Carex parvula, assembly GCA_025461045.1. Classification (NCBI taxonomy): domain Eukaryota; kingdom Viridiplantae; phylum Streptophyta; class Magnoliopsida; order Poales; family Cyperaceae; genus Carex; species Carex parvula. The sequence goes on along the minus strand of JAJGRW010004781.1, from coordinate 46,316 downwards.
TCAACATTTATCTTATTGTACTTGTAATAATCAGATAATAGTCATAAAAAAAATTAACTCCTTTGCAATGAGTACAATTACAATTATAAAAACTGAAAGTACATAACAATAGAAAATTAAATCAAGCAACCATGACAATGGGCAAGTATGAAAAGTTGAACAGCCCGCGAACAACAAACTGAAAAAAAGGGAACTTCTAACCGTTCGTCTCTAAGCAGAGAGATAATTGATTATGTGGTGTCTTCGTCTTGCATTTTTTCCTGTAGTCTCAATATTGATCAACTTAAATCCCTGCTCAACTAATCCATATATACAATAATTAAGAGTAGTTAAATAAATTACAAAAAAAATTATAAAAATTTGATGACAATCGAAAATAAAGTCTTGCAGCCATGCAAAGTAATATGAACAAATCTAGATGGGTTATGATGACAATCAAATTAAATCTGTAAACAAATCTTACAACAAATTAAAGATGCATGAGATTTTACCTTATACGCACAGATGGGATATGCTTAATTTTGTGTACATCTTTTCCTTGCATTTGCATACCTTCCCAGACCTCACGTGAGGGACTAGAAACTGTTAGTTCTTGAAGAGTCTGCACCTTTTGTAGCTCGGGAAGTACGTGCAGCTTATCACAATAACCAATTTCGAGGTGACGAAGGATGGGCATAGCTCCCTCCTTTATGTCCCAATGATGTAGGTTGGGCAGCTCTTTAAGCTTCAGTTTTTCAAGGTTAGGAAACCCTCCGGTTGAACAGATCAACTCTGTTCCCACATATGAGTTCCAATCTAAATAAAGTATCCTGAGGCTCTGCAACCTTTCCAATATGGGCATTGGATCTTCCTGGAGTTCAGAAAATTTGAGCTTCAATTTGGTGAGGTTTGTTGGGAACATCTCAACACTTGGAACACATATATTTCTTTCCCATTCTCCTTGGAGAACTAGTTTTTGTATCTTCCCATGACAAGGTATGTCTTTTGTGCCACCAAATGGTAGCAACCATCTTGTTTGAATATGGAGGTGGACCAACTGTTCTGTCCTTCTCAGCACACTCTTGAGGTTTTTCCACTCTTTTATAGCCCTTCCATTATCTAGTGTATCCTCAATGAAAATTCCTAACGTACGCAAGTTGATACAAAATCCTAATTCAACAACTGATTCTATCTGTATCCTCACATCCATAATTGTATGTAGATTTGTATTCTTATCCCATTTTAATGGTAAACGGAAATAGAAGTTACCATATACATGTCTTAGAGTTGGGATTACGACATCACACAAATCTAGATCTACTTTAGTATCCAATTGCGATCCATTTAAATCAATGGTTTCTAGATTATAGAAGGAAATATTCTTAAATATATCATGTGGAATACGGCAGTCTCTTAACCCCAAGTACCTCAAGTGTATCAAGTCCTTCGGCCACTGTATCCTAGTAAATGTGGTCATACTCTGCAAGGTTAACACTCTAAGTAATCTAAAGCCACTATAATTTAGTAGTCCAAAGCCACTATCATTACGTGCTTGCTCAAAACCGAAACAGAGTAAAGAACGAGTGTTCTCTGAATAAATGCCAACCTCTGTGGGAGTGCAAAATTGCAGTGCCGCACGGCGTGGCTTGCTAGCAACTAGGTTGTTAACATCTTCTTCTTTTGAGAATACAGTGAAGAAGTTCTCATCCTTTGCTTTGCGGATAGCTAGGTCCCGTAGAAGATCGTGCATACTACAGTATTTGCAGTAGCCGTTCCAAGATTTTTTAGTAACTTGAACCAAGCACCTACAACAGTATTTTTTGTACAAATTGACATCAAAGTTTATATATCTTAAGTCAAATTAATATGAAAAATAATGAACCCTCGAATACATCTTTCATCCGAAGAAAGTTTATATATATAAATGATGAATGCTTGGCTATATAGGTAGGTATTCCTTAAGGATGCATGTCCCGCTTATATAGCTGATGGCGCAGTGATAGAAATATAAAATATATTTAGGCACCTCGAAATACTGAAATTCGTATTCTTAAAAATTCTTACGTACTCGGCTAAAATATTAAGTTGCATATAAATTTGTTTTCAGTCGGTCTATTAAGTTGCATTATAAATTTTTCTATATGGATAAAATTAAGAATGTTAATTGGTATTTTTAAGAATATGGCTGTCCTCTGTCATATAGATCTAAAGACTACATATAATACTAATGGCAATAATTTGTTATTTAGTCGATAGGCTCCGTACGGTTTGTTATAGTCAATTAATGTATTTACCTGAGGTGACACCTCATAGTAATGCTCTCTTAACTGCTAAATTAAATTTTGTTGGAAATATCTACAGCAATATTTTGAGTCAAGCAATGTTTTGACCTTCTTTAATTGATACATCATTAATTGTTACAGTCTCATTGCAGTAAACTTAATCTTGAAGTAAAATTTAGGTAATAAACCCTTGTTGGCAAGTTTTCTCTCTTTGCTTACAAGTTTTCAAGTTCGAACTCAATAAAGATAAATTTAAAATTTTTAATCAGTTTTATTATTCAAAGTTTCAAACTGTTTCTCTTAGCTTCAAAATTGCTCTCTATTTAATTTTGTATGGAAGTTTTATTTTTATTGAAGTTTTGTAGATTGAATTTATAAGTTTGACAATCTGATCCAATCAAAGCAAAAACAAGTTTTTTTCACTATGTTTCAGAGGATAGAGAATTACATCGACAAAAGCATAATTTTTTTAATCGTCATCTTTAAAATTATATTGACGGTTATAAATTAAGTTATTGTTTTTCTACAATACTTTATGTTGTTAGAAATCATGCAGTAGATAACTCAATTTTTGAACTGAAATTTTCTCTGCTATCTAATTATTTAGATAATTTTTTTGGGGGGAAAAATAACATTTTTGGCAAGTCAAGTCAATGAAGCGGTCAATGAAAACGAAGAGCTTAATATGACCATTAAGAATAACATTACTACTATATATATGCGTAATCATGATTTTTAAAATTTTAAAGTTGTCAGTTAATTATTAGAGTAGCAATAATGTGTCCATTAAAAACCCTGTTTGAGATTCTATTGTTAAAATAAAATTTCTAGGAGTAATGACTTTTGCTTTATATATATGGTATGGCTTTCCCATTATGTTTTATTTCCTTACTTTTATGTTTTATGATTCAAAAGAATATCTACAAAAATATGACTTCTAGTGTAATTCACAACTCATTACTCACAGTTTGTGATATTAGGCGTCTCGTTACCAATTTAAGTTTTAAAACTTTTTAAGCGATATTGAGCAAATTTGACAAAAGCTCCATATTTTGCTTTATTAGCTTCTTTTTTGAAGCAAAGCGCAGTACGGTGAAAATCAAAATGTTCTCTTACCTTAGCGTTGCCCGAAATTATAAATATATTGTTGTAGTATATGAAAACTAGCTTACAGTTTATTAGCAAAAAACAATGATTTATGGGAAGTTACAAGTTCGAAATCCGGATAGAAGTATTATTTATGTATATTGACATTTTGAAAATAAAAATCTGTAGACATATATCACCAGAGCTAATTAGCCAGTACTTACGCACTTGTTTTTAATTTTTAAAAATAAATAAATTTCAGACTATCTTAGTGCTTCACTCTTTCAACTGTTTTTGTCACTTGTGGATTTCTAGATCTACTATTATGTTTTTATTATTATTGAAAATTTAATAGATGAGTAAGGGTTTTCTTAGAACTTACTGTAATTTTTTAAGTTTATTTTTTTACTCTTCAAATTATTATAGTGAAACGGAAGAAGACAAGATCAATTAAATAAGATGATGAAAAAAATAGTAACATACCTCATATCCCTTTTTCTTCACCTCATGCGCACTAAACATGTTGTTAGTTATTGCCCATGTATGTGTCGTCCTTATTTATTTTATTATTAATTTTGTAAGCCAATTAATATAGGTTAGTATGTATGCAAATCTCTTCCTCGTTACAATTAAACTCTATCTGAATATATTATTGTAATTTTTCAATAAAATCTTAGTAAAAAATTAATTTTAATATAATATATTGGTTTAGAAAAAAAGGAAAGCTTACGCACTAAACATGTTGTTAGTTATTGCCCACCCATGTACTTGACTCCTGCATACACCTTACGCATGCTCCATATATATCTACTTATGTCGATATCAAACTTATAACTATGTTCGTGGCAATAATGCAACGTTATATCTAGTTCTATGAAACATTGACAAACAACAAAGTATCTATTTTAAATCTTTTTGTAACAAATAATTTGTTGCCTAAAAGTTTGTAATTGAGTTTCCACCATTTCTTCAACAATTAACGATGATATACGTAAGTCGCCAAAAACCGCTGCTAAAATATATATATATAGGAGTTGGCTATGGTGCTATGCATAGCATAAAGGGCCTCTGTGCTACGGCTCAATATTTGAGTTTTCAAAAACCTAACGGTCGATCCGAACCGTTCAACATGATCTCCAAATTAATGAATATGTACTTGCAAACCAAATTTTACATTTTTTAGAATATTTTTACTATTTTTTTAGATAGGTAGAAAAACACTTGATCTGAATGGTACAAAATTTTCAGATCAAATGATTTTCTACCTATCTAAAAAAATAGTAAAAAAATTCTAAAAAATATAAAATTTGGTTTGCAAGTACATATTCATATGGAGATTATGTTGAACGGTTCGGATCGACCGTTAGAATTTTGAAAACTCAAATATTGAGCCGTAGCACGGAGGCCCTCTATGCTATGCATAGCATATTAGCAATTTCCTATATATATATATATATATATATATATATAATTGTTGTCTTTTTCTAAAGTTAAACTTAATTTCAATACCTTTCAATGAGAACCGGAACATTCTACATACTAAGCACACTTACTATCTCGTGAAGTGGCACATGGATGCAACAAATTAAGATATACATCTAAAAGAATCTTCTGGTTGAATAATTACTTGAACATGACTTTTCTTTTAGAATTCTATTTGGAGATTAGAGAATTTCTAACAAATTATTTCTATGAGGTACAATCCTTGATCTTTATGCATTAAAAGATACTAACTTTCGTGCAAATATTCTTATGTAAAATAAAATTTATTTGGTATTACCATTGGAAATTACTTTTTTTTCTTTTAAACTAGGGAGAATGCATGCGGGAATTAAGGAGGTAAAAAGGGAGTCCTTAGAGAGGAATTTTGGAAGAGTTATTAAATCTGGTGTGAATGTGATGAGACTGGGCTGGGCCAAAAACACAACAGGACTTCTTTTATACGTGATAAGTACCTTAAAAAATAAAACTGAAAAGAGATGTACCTTTGAACGAGCTCTTGGAGGAATATCTCAGCTCTGTCCTCTATTGTTCCAGCTCCATCTTTCGGTATGAATCCTTCAGCCATCCACATTCTTCTAACGTGCTCTCCTGAAATCTTATAATCTTCAGGAAATGCAGCAAAATAAAGAAAACATGGTTTGAGATGGTCGGGCAACTCTTCATAACTCCTGGCTATGATCTTCATGCACTTCTCCCCATCTTCATTACTCCAATCCATGGTCTCGTACAACGTGTTCCAGGCAGTGTAGTTGCGGTCCCTCCTTGTGAGGATACCACCCAGCACAACTAACGCCAAGGGTAGCCCACCACATTTTTTCGTTAATCTTTTGGCCACATCCAAGAGATGAGGGTAACTCTCAGGTTGAACATGTTGTTGATCAAAAGCGTTTCTGAAAAGGAGAGTTAGACCCTCTGCGTCACTTAGGTAACGGAGCTTGTACGGTTTTGTGTTGCAATCTGCTGCATGGGCAACATCAAGCGATCTGGTGGTAATGATCACGCGGCTCGCATTGCACACATCGGGTAATGCCATTTTCAATTGCCCCCAAAGATTAATGTCCCACACATCATCTAAAATAATTAAATATCTCTTGCCTATCAAGGAGCTCTTTAGCTTCACCGGTAAATCCCTATCTGTTACGGGTGGATCTTTTTTTTTCATGTGAGGTTTAACTGAGTAAAGAATTTCTCTCATGAGATCATTTAAATTGTACGTTTCAGAAATGGACTGCCATGCGCGGAAAGCAAATTGTCCCTCCAATTTATCACTGTTTTTACAAAAAAAAAAATGTGTTACATCAAGGAAAAATAAGGAACAGAACATTTGGAGTACATGATTTGTAACAAATATATTGTTAAGAGAAGACTCTTTCAAGTTCGAACCACGTCTTTGTCCCTAATTCACCAAAAAAGAAAAACGTGCAGGTTTGCTCTAGGTAAGAATTACATGCAAAGTAATTGATTACTAATAATTCATAACAATATCTTTCTTTTCCTTGCCTGATTAGATTGAAGAATTGAATATCATCACTTCTTGAGAAAGGACAACAATCTAAATTTGGACAGTTGAGTTCTTCACAACTAGTTGGTTTGGAATTTAGCAATTTTTTTGTTATAGATTAATTCATCCAGAAAAATTTACCCGCTTTATATATAAAAAAAAACGTTTAAAAGAAAGGACATGCACCTTTTGTATACTTTTTGGGCCAAGGTGGTCTTCCCGAGGCCGCCAGTACCCACAATCGAGAGCACCGTGCGCCTTGAAATACTGCTATCAAGCAGCTGCTCGATAATCTTTTCCTGGTCATCCTCAAGGCCAACGACTTCTGGATCATCAACAACATCAGAAGGTTCTGGATCATCAACATCATCAAGAGCACCAAGATCCTCAATTCTCAAGTCGGTTCGGCGCTTGTAAAGCCGATCGAGTTGCTCTATGATATCTTCGAGCTCGTCATGCAGGCCGAGCTTGTACTTTTTATAGTTTTTGCCTGCCTTGGTAATTTTTCTGGCGACCCAGTTGGAACTTTCTGCACGGTTTTCTTCAATCTTAACCCGGAAGGTATCAATTACAGTTTCTATTCTGTTGGCAATTTTTCTGACCTGGTCGAGCCACTCTGTTACCACATTATTTCTGTTACACTTGGGATCAACATCTTTGAGCAGCGCTTGGATCAAGAGAAGGTCGTTCTGCACCTGTTCGATCTGCCCACGCACAGCCTGCACTTCCCGAACTTTCTCTTTCAAGAAATCAGCAAGCTTTATCAGCACTGAGGTCACAGCTGCTGCCATGTATTTCTGAGAGATAATTGGCAGATTTCATGCAGTTTTAAATTTGAGAGATAATTGGCAGATTTTTTCATTTTCTATGGCTGTGCTAATGATTCATAGCTTCTACAAATAAAATAAAATTAATTAACTAATTAAAATTTTGTCATCCAAATCTTCAAACACTCGATTTAACATTTTTTTTCTTTTCATATGTACATATAATATGAGTTGTCACTTCGAACAACCATGCATGAAAATAACTAACAATAAATATCTCGTTTCAATATCCAATGACATATATTAAAATAAAAGTTAAAGACAAAATTTATGCATAATTTAATCTCAATTAAATGGAAAACAGCTTTTACTTAATCATAACATAAACTAATGACTCATACAAATTGAGATCTGCATAATTAGCGGAAATAACTATTTTGTTTTTAATTGGCAAAAAGCTTAAATTTGATAGCAGCGTATATATTTATCTATTGGCTTCTTTGAAAGACAAGATCTAAATTTAATTGAATTAAAATAAGCTTAATTGAACTAAATTTAATTAGTTGGCTTCAAGTTAATCCATGTAACCTTAATTAAGCTTATTACTAATAAAAATAAGATGCCTCTATGATAGATGAGACCTAGATGTGACAGGTCAATGGTTCTTGAGTACAATTTCATTGAATTAAAATAATTTTACCATGGGATATTAGTTCTTAGTGTTACAAAAAATTTCATTGCAATATAAATTTCGACCGAATCAAGTAAACTAAACAAATAAACTAGACCTCGAGATCTGCCATTGATTTGACTAGTGAATTAAATATACAAATAAGCAGCTGGCAATGCGCTGTCCGTGAATTGTGAACTAAAATGGATGCATCTCAGATCTACCTCCAGCATGGCTTCCTTATTCTCTGCCGCGCAGACTGCATGGTGCATGATGTATACCTCTTTTTGAAAATTGATGCAGCACGCTGATAATTTTTTTTTAAATTTATGCAACAGAGAAGATGGTACCTATTTCAGTAAACATAAGTTTTGCCCAAGCATATAAGACTAAGAGTACCACATATCCGAGTCTTCACTGACGGGCATCCGAATAATTGAAAACATACGGTTACGGATAATTATCTGTATCTGGATCTACTTATGAAAGTGAAAGCGTATATGTATCCATATCCGCATAAATCATATCCGTTTATGTATCCGAATAACGCGAATATGCAAAAATTCACATAAATATCCGGATAAGGACGTATAATTTCCTATCTGTTTGCACCCCTAGATACAGCACCGGTATTCCTAAGTGTCTGGCACCAGTTTTTTTTGGTAAGAAAAGGATTTATTTTATTTTTTTTGCGCTGGATTTTAAACTCCACCGAAGTAAATCAAAATTGGTGTTGAATGTACATTCTGTAGTTGTGCGATATACAATTAATGTATAAGAAAAACAATATTTTTTATTTTAATTTTTTTTTAATGAAATTTGATTAAACATTATGAAAGACAAGTTCGTCTCACTAAATTCCATCGTAAATAAAAGTGTTGTTTTGCGCCTGGTTAAGCTACGTAATGTCTGGACCAAAACCAAAACTTCCAGTGGAGAACGGTGATATGGACCTCCGAGATGCAAGGTTCCATTGTGCTCCGTAATACAAACGGGTCGGGGAGGAGAGGAAGGGGTAAAATGGGTATTATGTACGAACTTCAGTGTTTCAACATTAATACTGGAGAGTTACATGCGCAAATAAGAATAGTTTGAAGAAGTTCAGAAACATATTTCTAGACTAATTAATTTAAAATATAATTTAAAATATATTCAAAGCATTCAAAGCACTCTTACTCGATCATGCTAATATAAAATATAGTTAATGAGTTCATTGAAAAAGAAACTTCACCCGTTACTTGGAGGAAGAGACAAATTGCATTTAAAGTCGATCAAATAATTCATATCAAAACAATATTTGACCTGATATCATAGAATGAAATGTTCCCAATCAATACTCCGTCAGCAAACCATTTGCCAATTCTTTTTGTGGCTAATTAATTTAATCTTTCACTATTGAGATTAAGCTCATTGTAACTTCTTCTCAGAGAAATAAACATAATATATTTTGAAGTAGTTAATAGAACGTTTTTGGAGGAGTTTTTGGGGGACGTTTTTGGGGGACAATTTTTCTGAGGAGTTTTTGGAGGACGAATTTTGTATTTCTCTGAATAGAACGTTTCGGCCGAAAATTGACTGGAATAGGACAGTTTTGGTCGAAATTCGACGAAAAATTTACTTACTATACAACTCGGTCAGAAATCAGATTGGTACAGTCTATATTACCAGAATTGATGTGCTCTATCATTTTCCAGTGCTCTGACAAATTTATTAAGTGACATGATTATTTATTCAGGTTTCACTTTTCAGTGTTGAATATCACAAAGCATAAAAAATAAGCTTCAGATAGAAAAGGAAATCGGAGAGAAAAAAAGATAGAAGCCGGGTCTCTCTGTTAGAAGAAAGAAGCCTCTTCTCCAAACTTTTTCTAGGGTTTGCTCTCTTGTTTCAATCCCACCAAAATACATTAGTTAATCTCAAATTAGTGTATAATATTGTAAGAGAGTGTGAGAGAGTGTTATTTGATTCTTTTTTTGTATTGTAAAGACCCCTTGATATAGTGATTTTGTGTTGTGCTCTCGTGGTTTTCTCTCCACGACCGTCATTAACATTCAGACCTATCAATTTTTTAGTCGTTTGGACAGTGTACCAGGCAATGCATTTGGAAGTTTGAGTAGTTTCTAATGGCATCTTTAGTGATTCTTAATTAAATTTATTCTGACAATACCTCAAATTTTAGCATACATGCCATAGCAGTTTTTTAATTCGCTCTGTACCAAGATACAAGTGCCATATTCCAAAATGGGGATCAAGTTGTTGTATTCTCATGAGGAGATCATAAGGTAGGAAGAACATAAGGTTCATTACATGAAGTTGTTGTATTCTCATGCTGATTCCTTTTTCAATCATGTTGTTTTTTAACGATCTGAAGTCAACTCAAACAAATTACAACAAAATCAAATCTGGAGTCCTAAATATGACCTTACGCAATGAACTTCTAGTGATTAATATCCACCAAACATAGTGTGTTTGCTATGTCCTCAATTTCAATTTTGTTGCAATTTGAGAATTTTGTGGAACTTTTGCTGAGAAAAGACTGAAAACAAGAAAATTTGAAAAATAAATAAAACACAGTACTTGTATCTTTTTTACGAACGATATAGTTTTTTTTTTTTAAAGCTTGGTAGTAGCTACCAAGATTGAATTGATAAATGTGTTTACAACCACAGAGGTTTACTATAAAATTACATCAGAATTTCAAAAAAAATTATCCAATCCCTCTTGGCACATTCCCTGTTGACATCCTGATTTCAGACCTGCCACAGCTTGGATCTTGCTTCCCACACACTTGGATCCATAATCTTGCATCTTCAGCTGCCATATTAGCAAGCACCCATGGCTGCACCTTTTTACCTCGAAATATAGCCCCGTTTCGTTGCCTCAAAATGCCCCAGAACGAACGATACAGTTTCTTTAGTTTTAAATTTGTTAATAAAAAAAATTAGAACAGTGTATAAATTATGTTTGCTCTAAATTTTTTATTAAAATCACAAACATGCATGACAATGCAAATAAACCATGGTTTATGTACTATATAATATTAATATCAAATATTTAGCAACTTTATTTCTATTTTAATTATGTATTTCTAAAGATGTTTTGCACGCAGCTTATTCATTGTATACTATCCAACATATATCAAACCATCAAACAGCTTATCTCTTATATGCCATGCCACCACCCTTCTTAAAATTAAGAAGTTATTATTAGTTTTCTTATCCTATAAATATTTTTCTGACGCTCTGATCAGACAGTCAGCCAACAACAAAAAATTAGAATGTCAAAATTAAACTTTCAAATTAAACTACCTCTGTCCATATCTTTGCCCCTTGTTTTCAATTTTCTTGGACGGCTTAACGTCGGTTTCTTTGAGAAGAAGTTACAATGAGCTTTGATACGTATTAAAATTTACACAGAATTTAGCAACAAATTAAATTACCTTAATTTCATAATTTTTATAGGCAGTCTAGCTAATTAGAGTATACGGACTATTGCAAATCATCGTGAACATGTATAGGTTCATATATATTTTTTCATTTATTGCCATATGTCATAAATCCTTGATCATTTGAACGTGGCATGCAGTCCTGACCATAACATGTTCCCGATATCTACTCCCTCGATAACCATTTCCCAATTATTTGAATGTGTTAGTTAATTTAATATTTCTTGTCCAAGCATGCCTAATTTTATAATATGTAGTTATTCGAGATCATTGAAAAAGAAACTTCACCCGTTATTTTTTACATAGGTACAATATCACTTTTTCGGATGGTCCAGAATCTCCTTAAAACAGTGATTTTGTACCTATCTAAAAAATAGTAAAAAAATTCTAAAAAATATAAAACTTGGTCTCCAAGCATATTTTATTATGAAGATCACATGGAGCGGTTCTGATCGACTATTCGGACTTTGTAAACGTAGATAAAGGATGTACATGGAGCATATTGGAGTACAAAATCATGATGCATTTGAACCCTCCTCATAAATATATTAGGCATCTTTCACCATATATCTTAGACAATTATGAGCACATTTTTTTTAATGAAAAATAGGGTTCAGATTACATTGTTTGTTTAGAGTTTTGAGTAATAACTCAATTATGAGCACATTTTAAACTGCTTATAACCCTCAGCCGGTGTTGAACATCTTTCGTCTTTATGCTTTCTTAACGTGCGCTCTTTCTCTGAGCTGTTTCTTTAATTAATTGACATCGTAACCCTAATTTTCTCTGATAACATGGAGTCCAATTCTTAATTAAATGATCCAAATCAATAATTAAGGATCAAGCCATTTGCCAATTCTTTTTGCTCATTGTAACTTAATTAATTTTTCTCAAAAAATTATACATATTATCTTACGAAATAGTTAATTGCAGGATCAGTTGTACTGTCTCTAATGTTATGATCATTTCGGAAGTACCAAAATTTACACAGAATCAAATGACATTAAATTGAAAGTGCAAAACTGGACCAGATGAAAAGCCCCTTTTATTAATTTGACTTTCGATTAAACGACCTTTCATAATTTTTCAAGGCATTCTTTAGTATACGTAGGGCCTATTACAAATCATGGAGAACATGTATAGGTTCATATTTTTTTTTCGTTGTAAACAACAAATTAAATCCAGCTGTAAACAACAACTAATTATACATTACGTGCTAACCACCATAGAGAAACAGCTGTAAACAACAACTTATATATTACGTGCTAACCATAACTCGTTCTTTGTTTCTTTTAATGCTCTTTATCCGTTTATTTTGAAAGTGATTTGTTATGTAATGCCGTCCTCAAGATTACTGATTTAATGATTTAATTAATTACCTACATCATAGAGAAATAGTCTGTTGCCCGCCCTTATTTCTCAGATAATATTTTTGTTTCATCGAATTTCAAGGAACAAAACTAACCAACAAAGCAAGAGATAATTTGGGAGAAAGTTTCATAGGTGGGTAAGAAAAAAAAAATCAGCACATGGTAGATTTACTCATTGAAGGTCAATTGTCTTTTATTTTATTTTTTGTCAAAATTTTACTAATTTATGTACTTTATTATTTTATAAAACAAACTATAAAGGTAATTTAAAATTAACACCCGAATTTTCAGAAGTGGCGGGTTAAAACTCCTCATGTCTTTCATGCTTCATCGTGCATCAGAATAAGAGTTATCCCCATTAAATTTGCACAAAAAGAGGCTAATGAGATAATTTTTGAGCCAATAACTCTAATAGATTTAGCAGTAGTATTTTTTAAAATATAAAGAGTTCCTTTCTATCCAAATTGTCCAGAGGACAACAGCTCTTAGAAGTTCAATGAGGAGTCTGTCTTTTCATGGAATGCATACATCTATATACCATAAGTCACCTATGGTGCAACAGCTCCAAATTTTTGCCCATGTAAATCTGTTCTGGTGTCGGTTGTAATTACCTGGCCGAAAGGGTGCTTTAATGCCGACCGCATTAACAAAAATTGTAGCAGTGACCTTTTTCAAAATTGAGAATATTTGTAACTTTGCTAATAAGAATAGTAGACTAATTAAGAATAGTTTGAAAAAGTTTGAAACTAATTAATTTGGAGAGTTACATGGGCAAATAAGAATAGTTTGAAAAGGTTGAGAAACATATTTGTAGACTAATTAATTCAAAATATAATTTAAAATATATTCCAAACATTCAAAGCATTCTTACTCGATCATGATAATATAAAATATAGTTAAGAGTTCATTGAAAAAGAAACTTCACCCGTTACTTTGAGGAAGAGACAAATTGCATTTAAAGTCGATCAAATATATAATTCAGATCAAAAATATATTTGACCTGATATGATAGAATAAAATGTTCCCAATCAATACTCCGTCAGGAAACCATTTGCAAGGTTCCATATATAGGAAATGTACCATATAAAAACCATAAGGTTTTCTATACTATAAAAATACAACTTGCAAATTGTATACTCAAAACATTCAAAAAATGGAGAAAGCCAAGTCAAAGATCTAAAAGGTGGATTTACTGGCGAGGCATACGGGAGAATAAAATAGAAAATACTGGAGGAGAGGAAGGGGTAAAATGGGTATCATGTACGAACTTCGGTGTTTCAACATTAATACTGGAGAGTTACATGGGCAAATAAGAATAGTTTGAAAAAGTTGAGAAACATATTTCTAGACTAATTAATTTAAAATATAATTTAAAATATATTCAAAGCATTCAAAGCACTCTTACTAGATCATGATAATATAAAATATAGTTAATGAGTTCATTGAAAAAGAAGCTTCAGCCGCTACTTCGAGGAAGAGACAAATTGCATTTGAAGTCGATCAAATAATTCAGATTAAAACAATATTTGACCTGATATCATAGAATAAAATGTTCCCAATCAATACTCCGTCAGCAAACCATTTGCCAATTCTTATTGTCGATAATTAATTTAATCTTTCACTATTGAGATTAAGCTCATTGTAACTTTTTCTCAAAGAAATAAACATAATATATTTTGAAGTAGTTAATAGGAAATGTACCATATAATAACCATAAGCTTACATATATAGGAAATGTACCATATAAAAACCATAAGGTTTTCTATACTATAAATATACAACTTGCAACTTTTGTACTCAAAACATTCAAAAATGGAGAAAGCCAAGTCAAAGATCTAAGAGGTGGATTTACTGGCGAGGCATAAGAGAGAACAAAATAGAAAATACAAACGGGTCGGGAAGGAGAGGAAGGGGTAAAATGGGTATTATGTACGAACTTCGGTGTTTCAACATTAATACTGGAGAGTTACATGGGCAAATAAGAATAGTTTGAAAAAGTTGAGAAACATATTTCTAGACTGATTAATTTAAAATAGAATTTAAAATATATTCAAAGCATTCAAAGCATTCAAAGCACTCTTACTCGATCATGATAATATAAAATATAGCTAATGAGTTCATTGAAACAGAAACTTCACCCGTTACTAATTAATTCGAGGAAGAGACAAATTGCATTTAAAGTCGATCAAATAATTCAGATCAAAAGAATAGTTGACATGATATCATAGAATGAAATGTTCCCAATCAATACTCCGTCAGCAAACCATTTTCCAATTCTTATTGTGGATAATTAATTTAATCTTTCACTATTGAGATTAAGCTCATTGTAACTTTTTCTCAAAGAAATAAACATAATATATTTTGTTGTTAATAGGAAATGTACCATATAATAACCATAAGCTTACATATATAGGAAATGTAACATATAAAAACCATAAGGTTTTCTATACTATAAAATACAACTTGCAACTTGTATACTCAAAACATTCAAAAAATGGAGAAAGCCAAGTCAAAGATCTAAAAGGTGGACTTACTGGCCATAAGAGAGAATAAAATAGAAAATAAAAACGGGTCGGGGAGGAGAGGAAGGGGTAAAATGGGTATTATATATGTACGAACTTCGGTGTTTCAACATTAATACTGGGGAGTTACATGGGCAAAAAAGACTAGTTTGAAAAAGTTGAGAAACATATTTGTAGACTAATTAATTTAAAATATAATTTAAAATATATTCAAAGCACTCTTACTCGATCATGCTAATATAAATATAGTTAATGAGTTCATTGAAAATGAAACTTCACCCGTTACTTCGAGGAAGAGACAAATTGTACAAATAAGTCAATCCAATAATTCAGATCATCAGAACATTATAAATATAGTAGGCATCTTTCACCATATATCTTAGACAATTATGAGCACATTTTTGTTTAATAAAAATTAGGGTTCATATTACATTGTTTGTTTAGAGTTTTGAGTAATAACTCAATTATGAGCACATTTTAAACTGCTTATAACCCTTAGCCGGAGTTGAACGTATAATTTCCTATCTGTTTGCACCCCTAGATACAGCACTGGTTTTCCTAAGCATCTGGCACCGGTTTTTTTGGTAATAAAAGGATTTTTTTTTTTTTTTTGCGTGGATTGTAAACTCCACCGATGTAAATCAAAATCGGTGTTGAATGTAGATTCTGTAGTTGTGTAATATACAATTACTGTTGAAGAAAAAAGTTATTTTTTTATTTTAAATTTTTTTTAATGAAATTTGATTAAACATTATCAAAGACAAGTCCGTCTCACTAAATTCCATCGTAAATAAAAGTGTTGTTTTGCGCCTGGTTAAGCTACATGATGTCTGGACCAAAACTTCCAGTGGAGAATGGTGATATGGACCTCCGAGATGCAAGGTTCCATTGTGCTCCGTAATGGATTGCAGATGCACTGGCAAACAAACTGATATTAATGAAACATCCCACGCACCAAGTCAACTAATTAAAAAACCACAAGCTTACATATATAGGAAATGTACCATATAAAAACCATAACCTTTTCTATACTATAAAAATACAACTTGCAACTTGTATACTCAAAACATTCAAAAATGGAGGAATCCAAATCAGAGATCTAAAAGGTGCATTTACTGGCGAGGCATAAGAGAGAATAAAATAGAAAATACAAACGGGTTGGGGAGGAGAGGAAGGGGTAAAATGGGTATTATGTACGAACTTCGGTGTTTCAACATTAATACTGGAGAGTTACATGGTCAAATAAGAATAGTTTGAAAAAGTTGAGAAACATATTTCTAGACTAATTAATTTAAAATATAATTGAAAATATTTTCAAAGCATTCAAAGCACTCTTACTTGATCATGATAATATAAATTATAGTTAATGAGTTCATTGAAAAAGAAACTTCACCCGTTACTTAATTCGAGGAAGAGACAAATTGCATTTAAAGTCAATCAAATAATTCATATCAAAACAATATTTGACCTGATATCATAGAATGAAATGTTCCCAATCATACTCCGTCAGCAAACCATTTGCCAATTCTTATTGTGGATAATTAATTTAATCTTTCACTATTGAGATTAAGCTCATAACTTTTTCTCAAAGAAATAAACATAATATATTTTGAAGTAGTTAATAGGAAATGTACCATATAATAACCATAAGCTTACATATATAGGAAATGTACCATATAAAAACCATAAGGTTTTCTATACTATAAAAATACAACTTGCAAGTTGCATACTCAAAACATTCAAAAAATGGAGAAAGCCAAGTCAAAGATCTAAAAGGTGGATTTACTGGCGAGGCATAAGAGAGAATAAAATAGAAAATACAAACGGGTCGGGGAGGAGAGGAAGGGGTAAAATGGGTATTATATAGGAGTGGAGGGACGTCTGGTGGTTGAGTAGGGGCTAAGAAACTGATCTGGATACAGCTGTCGGCAGTTATTCCCCAAGAGGCGCCTTCGGTTACGGTCCGTATCAGGTGATACGGTCCGTATTGAGACCTTGTCGCTGAGGGTTTTAATGCGTATCACACCATCTCCTGGTCCATATTAGGCTCGGTCCGTATTAGGCAATACGGACCGTAACAGAGACTTAGTCGATGAGCGTCGCTGATCCGATTGACCCGATTCTTGCTCCATTTGGTGTAAAATAGTCCCAAAACCTGTTTTCTGTAATAAAACATAAAGAAGGGTGACAGTAGTCTTTTTCTCTAATAAATTAAACATAAGTGCGAGAAAATATGTAAAACCTAAGCCAAAATCCTACGTAATTCATCATTATTTTGACTCTGATCAATGTTTCAACCTTAATACTGGAGAATTACATGGGTATAAAAAAAAGTTTTTAAAAGTTGACAAACATATTTGTTATAACAAAAATGAGAAGAAAAAGGAAAAGAAATTAGAGGGGGTTTTAAGGACATGAGAAATTAAGTTTTCTTCTGCAAACTCACACTATTTATTAATTTCTGAAACATCTATATATTTATTTGGAATTGAATCTCAGATAATACGAAGGCCACTTGTTCCCAATTATTTTCTATGCGGATTGATTACTTTAATCGGTCTTGCTCAACAGAACAAGCACTCTAACTCAAAGCAACAATAATGTAGCCATGTGATCTTTGACATATTAGAAATTTGAACCATTATTTGAGTAGGTTTAGTGTATTTTTAAGTTCATTAAGTATCTTTGTGAACTCAACTCTATAATCTATTTGAATTGACTTCAGATCATGACGAATTCAAACAGTTAAAATTCATCTATCTTAACGAGTGATGTGTCTACATGCAAAAATTTTCAGCTTTCAAATTTATTTAGTATAAAGTCAAGAGGTCAAAATTAGAAGATTTATAAATTAATTTTAATGAATTTGTTTTATTGGATGTTTTCTGACCATTGACTCTATACAAATTAGTTTGAAAATTTTAAATTTTTGGATGTAGACACATCACTTGTAAGGTAGGTAGATTTCAACGGTCTGAATTTGTTGTTTGAGTCCAATCCAATAGATTTTAGAGTTGAGTTCACAAGAAAACTTGATGAATTTTAGAACACCCTAGTTCTACTACCATTACTTCGAGGAATAGACAAATTTTATTTAAAGTCAATCAAATAATTCAGAAGAAAAATTATAAATATCTTAGACATCTTTGACCCTCATCTGGTGCTGAACAACTTTCATTTATATGCTTTCTTAACATGCACTATTTATTATGCATGGAGATGAAACATAAACTTTTTTTTTCTGAGTTAATGAAGATGCACGGGAATATGCCGTCCGTTGGTTGATCGGAACCGTTTAAATTAAAGAGAATAGTATTTATTGTCATACATTCAAGTGTGATCAAATTCTATATTTATTTAACCATCCATCTAGTTGATCGAAAATCGAAGCATCGTATGGCCATAAACACTTCGTGTTGGATCGAAGCTCATACATAATAAAATTTCTAAACTTTTATGTTATTAGTTACGTTCGATGTTCTCCCTTGATCATTTAAATCATATTTGGAATGATTTCATGCAGATCGACCATTGATTTTCCGCGAGAAAATGAACGGTCCTAGAATGTTTTCTAAATTTGAAGGGGCATATAATGATGGAAGTCTATAAAAATGACATGTATAAGTATTATTTGGCCATATAAGATGTAAAAATAATAAAAATATATTTTTTGAAATTTTTTCATATGTATTGCTGTACATACATTAGGTGATTAGTAAATACCAAGCTTCCATGCCATCCGGTAAGTGAAGAACGGTGCTGATTTATTATAGCTGTGAGTAGGGAATCCCTATTCTCTGAGGTAACATAAAATTTCTGTTTAGATCCGGCCCTAGATAATGTACATGATCCTCTAATATTCCTGCAAAATAGACGGCTCCAATCAAAACACAAATATTATATTACCTTAGAGCATATGAGAAGCAGTCACGATGCTCCAGAGACGTAGGCCTTGTTTTGCCGAGCTCCATTAACATCTCTTGTGTCAATCTCTCTAAACTCATCTATTTATTTATTTGCACTTGAGATCTTTTATTTCTTGAACAATCGATCCAAAAGAGTTCATAGTTTTAAAAGACCCCATATTCACCTCCTCTAGGTGCCATCAGAGACATCAAATTCTTGCAATTAGGGCCCTACTATATTTTTTGCAACAAGAATCTATTAGTATTCGTCGAAGTAAGAGTGTTTAATGGCATTGGTATCCGTGAATATTTCACGGGAATAGCAATATCCTCGGGAATAACAACTTATGTCGGCTTACCTTCAGCAATAGTTATTTTTTATCCTCGCAAATACTCACATATTCTATATGTTGCTTCTGCCAGAGTCTCTGAAAGAATGTGATTCAATCACATGTGGCAAAATTTCAGCACGACATCAAGCGGCCGCTATTAAAAGGCTAGGAGGGTGGTGGGACCCATGATATCCATAGATTTTTCTGCTTCATCATGAAAATTCATGAAACTTGGAACGATTCGTATTTAATTGTATTTGATGAAATATCTGATGATATAAGTATATGACCATTAATACACAATGAATCTATAAGAAAAATAACATTTCAGTAATTTTTTAAAATTTGTAAAAATTTAATATAATTTGAATAAACGTTATCCAATATCGGTCTCCATCTCAATAAATTCCACCATTAAAAAAACTGTTGTTTAATTTGCGCCTAGTTAAGCAACGTAATGGAAAGCACATGCACATGCAAACAAACTGATAACAATGAAACTATCCACGCACCAAGTCAACTAAATTGCTACTTGTAGTTCGAGAAATTAACACAATAAGCTTTTCTATACTACAAAAATACAAGTTGCAATTTATATACTAAGAAAAGTAGAAGAATGGAGAAATTAAGCAAAGCCAAAAAACTTCTGTTCCTATTTTAATTTTGGTCAAGATGGACAGAGATCTAAAGGGGGTTAAAGAGATAGAATATTATAGAAAATACAAATGGGGGAGGAGAGGAAGGGGTAAAATTAACGGGTATTACAAACTTCGATGTTTCAACCTTAATACTGGAGAATTACATGGGCATAAAAAAAGTTTTTAAAAGTTGACAAACATATTTGTTATAACAAAAATGAGAAGAAGAAAAAAAAGAAATTAGAGGAGGTTTTAAGGATACATGAGAAATTAAGTCTTCTTGTGCAAACTCACACTATTTATTAATTTCTGAAACATCTATATATTTATTTGGAATTGAATCTCAGATAATACAAAGGCCACATGTTCCCAATTATTTTCTATTAGGATTGATTACTTTAATTGCTCTTGCCCAACAGATAATGTAGCTATGTGATCTTTGACATATATAGAAATTTGAACCATTATTTGAGTAGATTTAGTGTATTTTTAAGTTCATTAAGCATCTTTGTGAACTCAACTCTATAATCTATTGAATTGACTTCAGATGACGAATTCAAACCGTTAAAATTCATCTATCTTAACGAGTGATGTGTCTACATGCAAAAATTTTCGGCTTTCAAATTTATTTCGTATAAAGTCAAGCGTCAAAATTAGAAGATTTATAAATTAATTTTAATGCATTCATTTTTGGATGTTTTTTTACCATTGACTGTGTACAAAATTAGTTCAAAAATTTAAAATTTTCGCATGTAGACACATCACTTGTAAGGTAGGTGGATTCAACGGTCTGAATTTGTCGTTTGAGACCAATCCAATAGATTTTAGAGTTGAGTTCACAAGAAAACTTGGTGAATTTTAGAACACCCTAGTTCTACTACCATTACTTCGAGGAATAGCCAAATTTTATAAAAAGTCAATCAAATAATTAATTCAGAAGAAAAATTTTATATAAATATCTTAGGCATCTTTGACCCTCATCTGGAGCTGAACAGCTTTCATTTATATGCTTTCTTAACATGCACAATTTATCTGAGATGTTTTTTAAATTGATATCAAATCCCTAATTTTCTCTGATAATACGGAGTCCAATTCTTAATAAAATGTTAACAATCAATACTCCGTCATCGAAGCTACAAATTCTTTTTGTTGCTAATTAATTTGATCTTTTGTTAATGAGCTTAGACATATATAGTATCTTATAAAGTAGTTAATAGCTGGATCAATGTTATGAACCTTTAATTCATACGTAGTAAAATTTACAATGAATTTAACGACATATCAAATTAAATGACCTTTCATAATTCTTGAAGGCATTCTTTAGTATACGGCCATTTGCAAATCATGGAGAACATGTATAGGTTTTTATATCCTTAATTATATGAACGTGGCATGCAGTCTTGGACAATTAAGGAGCTTGCACAAATTAATACATATTAAATCCAGCTGTTCAGAGGCGCCACTTATATAATTTGTGCTTGTTATTTGTTTTCTTGAATGGTCTTTATCTGTTTATTTTAAAAATGATTTGTAATTTTATGCCGTCCTCATGATAACCCTTCAGTCGATGGCAATCCATCGATTTGCACTGATTCCCTATTTGTTTCCACCAAGGGCTCAGTTCCAGTCATTCCTACTTTATTCTCTCTTTCCTTTGTCGGCAGATCTATTGAAGTCAATTCAGGAAATTCCTCATCTGATCTCCACTTCCCAGATTTCTCCAATTCAAGAGTGCCTTGAGTTGCCACTCCTCCCTGTAACTTCATAAATTCTCTGCTCTTACTGAAATTCGAGGCCAAACTAATAGATCGCAACACTCTCGGCTTCTCCCCCTCGGAATTCTCCAAATTTTCTTCTTTAACATGCTTTTTCTTCAGGGGCAACTCAGTAATTTTACCCTCACGCTTTTTCTCATGCAACTCCTTGGCTGTCTTTAGTCTTGCCTGTGCAAATTCCATTGCCTCCTTCATGGCATCCAATTCAGACCCAAAACCTGGTGGAAGGGAATCACTTTTCGAAAATGTCTTTGGCCTTGATTTCAATTTCGGTTTCTCCCTCCTGTCAAGCTTCAAATTAGGCACGAAATCAAAATTTGGCGGCAAAGAATCACTTTTCAAAATTGTCTTTGGCTTCTCTTGCTGAGTCAATGGTGGCTGTTCGGCTTCTGTACTGAAATTCAAAACAGAAACAAATTTTTGCAATGTGTTTATTCTCTGCCTCTCATTTATTGAAGTTTTCGGGGCTGGAGGTGGCAAGTTTGCGGATCGGGTTAGGAGATTGACATCAGGTACATCCAAAAACGGAACACCATGAGAAACTTGTTCTTTGCTAGATATAGATTGACTATTCAAAGAGGATTTAGGGTTAGGTTTCACACTGCTTTCGTCAGTAACTGTATCCTCACTGACAACGAGATGTTCAGGTAATGGGTTGTTCTGTTCAATAACAAAAGTAAAACCCGTTTGGGGCTGAGGTACAGATGCAGTCGTGTGAAGCAATTCGTGGGCCCGGGTTCTGCTTGACTTGTTGTAGGATGTGTTGTGCTCCTTCGGGGTCTCGTCAGAAGCCACAGAGAAGTTTTCATCTTCCAAATATGGAATGCTATCCTCATTAGAGTACTCTTGGATAAATGCTGATGGGTCTATGGTCTGTGGGCCCGACCTACCCTTGACCCATGACCTAAAATTTTAAAAGAAAAATAAGAGGCAGATGAATTAATATATGCTAGACAATTTACAGGTGTTAAGTTTTCATGAAAAAAACACTAACAAAATCCGAAAACACTTTATGGGCATATAGTTTTATTTCAAGTCCAATGAAACCCTGAATTTTGGATTTCAGAAAATTTTAAATGTGTATACCACTTTGCATCGAGGTGTTTTAAGGACGGCACATATTGTTACCGAGTATGGCAATCAATCAACCAAATCACCTTTACAAGGTAAATAATTAGATTACAGATAGAAAATGTATGATTCTCTAATATACATTTCGGGGGAGAACGCAATCAATTTTCAGCCTTCATGCAATACAAATACCAAAATCTGAAGGGTAAAAATGCAAAACATGTTTTTTGAATAGGAATTCCAGCACGAAAATTATTTATAAATAAAAAAGACACAGATCATTGGTAAACAAAATACTTCAGCGGAAAATTTTGATTGACAATTTGTATTACAAACAAGATCAATAAATTATGCATGCACATTTTCAGTCTAAAAACTGCCTTTTATTTTGAAACATGGAGAAGATTGGCAAATAAAATTTTCCCCTTAAAATTTAAACTGCAATTTACAACTTCTAAAAACAAGAGCTGCATATTAGGACCTTTCGGTAACAGTGATGACTAAAAACAGCATGTTAGTATGAATATGTACAGTCCAAACTGCATTCAAGAGTCAAATGAAAAGGACCTACAACCTAAACAGTATCTCACCAACAAGTTCTTTGCCAATTAAATAATACACCAAAAGAGTTTAAGCAAAAGACATAAATTAGCAATGCTAATTTCGTAATCTTCCTTTTTCGCCTCTTTTTTGGGTTTATTTCTTGTGCCTCCATGAAAATTATAAAAAGATTTCTGCTTTCTAACTCCTTCAATAAACTAAATTCGAAAGAAATAATCAAATAATTTTTATATTTAACATAATTTCAGCAAAACTCAATTCTAAATTACATTACTTTCTTCGTACTTTGCTAAGTTTTCCACTATGAAGTCTGAAAGCCAAATAAATCAAAAAAGAAAAACCTCCCTCGTCAAATTGAAGCTTCCTTTAATTACACAGAAAACAAAACCCACAACCAAAATTAGTAAAAAGAAAAATAGAAACCAAACCTTCCATTAGCAGAAGCAAAATGCATGTCTATCTCTCCTTCATCACTTTCTCCCCTTCCAAACAGCTCCTCATATGGAACAGCAAAATCAGAGAAGTCGCATCTCCCAAAGATCTCCCCATACTCCACACCATTCATATTCTCCCCACTCGCACAATCCCAGCCGTCCATCTGCCCCGTCGCGAAGATCAAGAAACAGGATGGAGCAAGAGACCGAGACGCCGCCAAACACCTCAGCGTAGTCGTCAGGTACGCCAGAGAACGGTACGGCGTGTCTAGGGGGTCCACCAAACACGTCATCGTAGTTCGTCGTTTGAGGAGGAGGCTTCTTGGCGCGGCGGCGCTGGTGGTGGTGGTGGCGCGATGCTGCTGTGCGGTGGCGGAGGGAGGTTTCCTCTAGTTCTTCCTCCATGGGAACCAGAGATTTCACACTTTACAGGAATTTTTCTAGGGTTTAAAGCAGTGGTTTTTTGGTTTTGGGTTTGTATAGAATGAGAAGAGAGAGGAGCAGAGGTGGGAATTGTTTTTTTCTATTTTTTTTTTTCAATTTTGGATGAGTGAAAAGCCAAAACTTCCAGTGGAGAATGGTGATATATATGGACCTCCGAGATGCAAGGTTCCATTGTGCTCCGTAATGGATTGCAGATGCACTGGCAAACAAACTGATATTAATGAAACATCCCACGCACCAAGTCAACTAATTAAAAAACCACAAGCTTACATATATAGGAAATGTACCATATAAAGACCATAACCTTTTCTATACTATAAAAATACAACTTGCAACTTGTATACTCAAAACATTCAAAAAATGGAGAAAGCCAAGTCAGAGATCTAAAAGGTGGATTTACTGGCGAGGCATAAGAGAGAATAAAATAGAAAATACAAACGGGTCGGGGAGGAGAGGAAGGGGTAAAATGGGTATTATGTACGAACTTCGGTGTTTCAACATTAATACTGGAGAGTTACATGGGCAAATAAGAATGAGTGAGGCTACGGTGCTATGCATAGCACCAATTGGGTCCGTGCTACGGCTCAAAATTTGACTTTTCAAAATTCTAACGGTCGATCCGAACCGTTCAACATGATTATAAAATGAATATGTACTTGCAAACCAAATTTTACATTTTTTCGAATTTTTTTACTATTTTTTCGAAAATCACTTGATCTGAACATTCTGGACCATCCAAAAACAGCCTATCTAAAAAAATAGTAAAAAAAATTCGAAAAAATGTAAAATTTGATTTGCAAGTACATATTCATTTTATAATCATGTTGAACGGTTCAGATCGACCGTTAGAATTTTGAAAAGTCAAATTTTGAGCCGTAGTACGGACCCAATCCGTGCTATGCATAGCACCGTAGCCTCACTCAATAAGAATAGTTTGAAAAAGTTGAGAAACATATTTCTAGACTGATTAATTTAAAATATAATTTAAAATATATTCAAAGCATTCAAAGCACTCTTACTTGATCATGCTAATATAAAATATAGTTAATGAGTTCATTGAAAAAGAAACTTCACCCGTTAATTCGAGGAAGAGACAAATTGCATTTAAAATCGATCAAATAATTCAGATCAAAACAATATTTGACCTGATATATATTATAGAATGAAATGTTCCCAATCAATACTCCGTCAGCAAACCATTTGCCAATTCTTATTGTGGATAATTAATTTAATCTTTCACTATTGAGATTAAGCTCATTGTAACTTTTTCTCAAAGAAATAAACATAATATATTTTGAAGTAGTTAATAGGAGGATCAGTTGTACTACGTACCTCAATGTTCTCAACCTTTGGTACGTATTAAAATTTACACTGAATTTAGCAACAAATTAAATCATCACCTTTCTTAATTTTTATAGGCAGTCTTGTCACAACCCAACAACGGGGCCGACAACCCGCCGCGCTCATCAGCGCAAGGCAATTTCTATCATTTTACAGAATCACATATATACATATACATTATCAATGACATAACTTACTTCTTCTTTTTTTCGTTGCAAGTCCCGCAGTCTTCAAGTTCGAAATCATAATTCCTTATCTTGTGTTTTGTACCTGGAACCCACAAAGTGGAAACATGAGAGATTGAAAATCTCCCAGTGCGGTATTCAGTTCCAGTCGAGTTATTCTAAGACCCAACCAACTAAACCAAACCAATACCGAGCATAATTATAAAAGAGCAACATTGATCATCAAGCCAAATAAATAATTCACAACATGAAATGCTCACATCCAAATAAAAGAAACAATACACACAAAGTAATAATAACTGAAACAAAATTCAATCTCTTTTCCATGCATATGATCTGATTTAGGTACCCAAATGCAATGATCATGAATCTTACTTAATACACAAATATTCTTGTAAAGAAATTCTTTTAACATTTCTATCTTGCGATCCAGATTCGACAATTTTCTGACTACGGGTCATGCGCTACCACGAATACGGCGCCTACACAATTTCTGTTATGCACATAACCTGAAATTGTGCGCTTACCACGAATACGGCGCCTACGTGCCTTCAGTTATGCGCTTCCACGAATCAACGGCGCCTACATAACTGGATCACGCGCTACCACGAATACGGCGCCTACGCAATTTCTGTTATGCGCTTCCACGAATTAACGGCGCCTACATAACAGAAATTACGCGCTTACCACGAATACAGCGCCTACATGACCCCGGTCATGCGCTACCACGAAAAGACAGCGCCTACATGACCGGTCAAGTTTCCAAGTTCAATGTTCAATCAATACATTACCACGGTCATGCGCTACCACGAAAAGACAGCGCCTACATGACCGGTCAAGTTTCCAAGTTCAATGTTCAATCAATACATTACCACGGTCATGCGCTACCACGAAAAGACAGCGCCTACATGACCGGTCAAGTATCCATTACACATATGACTATATGTTATGCTTCATGAGAAATTATACTATGCATTCCTATCATGCATGCCACTGTTGACTTTAATCAATTACACATATGACTATATACTATGCTTCATGAGACTATGCATCCTTATCATGCCATCATTCACTTAAATCAAACTTATGATTCAATCAAATTATTTTATATCATGTCATGCATCAATTTTAGAAAAGTATGATCATGCTTCCTAAGGCATTTCATACATTCATATCATACAATTGAAAAACTATAACAACTATCTATAGTATGACAAACAAACTAGAAATCAACAAGCAATTATCAAGGCAATAACAATCAAGCAAACCAAATCACTACCATATATTAACCTTAAGATTACCAACAATTTACTTCTCTTAGGCATTTCACCGAACAGCTGATGTGCAGCAACACACCAGACCCGTACCAGTAATTTACTTCTCTTAGGCATTTCACCGAGCAGCTGGTGTGCAGCAATACACCAGACCCGTACCAGTGATGGTACAACAATCGCTCAATTAAATCACAATCATCAAGAAATCAACATGCGATCAAAAGCAAGCAAAGAAACCCACGAGCTTACAACAACAATTAAACAAGTTAGAAGGGGTTAGGAATAACTCGAAATCCGCACCTGTTAATGACGACACGACGTATCTCGAAATCAAGCCCGTTATTCTTGATCAACTACTAGAGTCATTCGACGAGTGGCCACAGGATCATGAGCAAGCGAGCAAGCAACCCGAGAAGATTCCTTCACCTAAAGTCTCCTTCTCCTCACCGCTTCGTTGGGCTGCCGACACTCCTTTCTCCTCTCTTTTCTCCATTGTTTTCTTCCCCCATATCCCCTCTTTTTCTTTTCGTTAGTTTCTATGTTCCAGGCCAGGGTATACTGGATGAGTGAAATCCCCCCAAATGAACGGTTCTCCAATATCCACCGATAAAAAGGAAATAATGAAATGAGGGGTAAAGCGGTTCCTTTAGAAAAAGTAAAGAATAAAATAATATAAACTCTCTCTCCGTATTTCCAATTTTGAAAAGTTAATATTTATTGAATAATAATAATAAATGGTGTTAGGTAAGAAAAGTGAGTTGTTAAGGTAGCTACATGTGTCCTTTTCATGCAAGTTATTTTATAAAAACGAATCACTAATTTTTATTCTTATCTAATAATTAGTAAGTTTGCAATAAGCCCCTTATATCTTTCATAATAAAACATTGTCATTTAAATATTAAGATTCGAATTTTTTTACAAATTGTTCAAGAAATATTAAGATATTCCAAACTTAACTACAAACCTATATATTTACTTACGTGACTTTATGATCAATTAAGGACTAAATAGTTATTTTTTTATTTATTAAAAGTTCAATGTGAATCTAAACATATTAGGACCTTATAAAAAATTTATTCAATGGCATGTTTTACTTTGTATCTAATAAAATTTTCAAATGTTCAAAATTGAGATGTTACAATACCAATGTAATAATTTTTTTCATCGATTATGTATTTTTACCTCATGTCAATTAATATTTCCTAGTATTTAAAAACTAGGCTGTTACAGTGGGACACCTACGTGACGTCCGTAGATTGATCGTGGCCATGTCGCGTGCACGACTGGGGCTGTACGTGTTCTGTCGGCGAGCCCTTTTTGAGCAGTGCTTTGAGTTGCAACCCACCTTCAGACTCCTATTACAGAGGCCAGACAAGCTCAGTTTGAACTTGCAAGAGACGACACCTTTCACAGATCGACCGGTTGGAGTAACCGGCATGGTGCGGTTTGTAGAGGGGGTTGAGGATATGGAACAGCTTGCTAGTTTTAGAATGCATGAACTCTATCAGGTACTTTCTGACTCTTTAGTCATGCTGTCCTGTTTTTTTTTTTTTTTTTTTCTCCAAAATAACACCTGTAAAAGTTTTGACGATTATAGCCTCTGGCCGTAGCATGATTTTGATCGAATAATGGTAAGTGTCACAAAATAGCTTCAAAAATTGTTCTATAAGCTGTGTGCTTAATCGACACAAGAAGACCATGTTTTAGTCATGCTGTCCTTTTTGAGTGAGGCTATGGTAATATGCATATTACAGATTGGTTCATACTATGGATTCATATTTTCGTTTTCAAAGTCCCAACAGTTGATGTGAACCGTCCAGCCTGATATCAGAATGAAAATGTACTTGGAGACCAAATTGTACATTTTTTTATTTTTTTACTATTTTCTTAGATAGAAAATCATTTGATCTTATGATTCTGGACCATCCTAAATTAGTGAATTTCTACCAATAAAAATAGTAGAAAAATTATAAAAAATGTAAAATTTGGTCTCCAACTACATTGATATGGTCATATGGAGATCACATTGAAAGGTTCAGATCGACTGATTGGATTTTGAAAACATAGATATGGATCCAAAGTATAGGTCGATCTGTAATATGCATATTACCATAGACTGATCGACCGGAGGCATAGATATGGTTTGGGGTCGATCTGTAATATGCATATTATGGGCCTACAAAATAACACCTGCAAAGCTTTTGCCGTTGATTTTGATCGATTAACAGTGTCACAAAAAAGCTTTAAAAATTTGACAAGAAATGGTGTTTATTTTTTACAATTTGGCGAATTGTTCTATAACCCGAGCTTGCCATGTGTATGTACCATATGACCTTAAATCTTTTCTTCATTTTCTGTCTTTCAGATGCAAATGATGAACCAATACAGACCAGTTGAGGAACCTGACAACCAAAATGGTACTGACGAAGCGGGTCCCACAGAGAATGGGGTTCAAGATGTAGAGATGCCCCTTGCTTCCAGTGGGGAACCCAAACCCGAACCTGAACCCGAACCCGATTATGGTAGTGTCGCACAAGAAAGTGATGCTTCTGCAGATGATAGCAAAATGGAAGAATGAATTTTGTAACTATTTTATGTATTCTTCTAAAATCTGAGCAAAAAAAAGAGGGGCCGGAGCAGGTGGGACCCACAGTAGTACACGGTTTAGCTCTGGTTGAGGGATTTTTAATCTCATTGTTTCGGTTTATAGCATGTTAGTTAACGTTAGGCATTGCTGAGATACTGTGCACAAATATTTAACCGTTTTTGTAGCTTATAAATGGATACTGTTTTTAATTATCAATTGATTGTTTAAAGTACAAGCAGGCCTAAAAAGGGAAATAGTTTTCTTATTTTTTTTTTTAGAACTCATTCTATGTACGAGTGAGAAAAATGCTAGTTCATAAAGATTTCTGAATTATCATAATTGAAATTTTGAATCAATCAGAGCCTTTATAATTATAAAGTTGATAATTATAAAGGTTATAATCATTAGCATTTGTTCACCCCACAACATGTTATACAACACGCTGGCCCTGATTGTTTTGGGCCTTGTGCGGTTTGTGGGCTCAGCCCATAAGATTACTTTTAAATTATATTTCCTACATTACTTTCAGATGATTCCCAAGTTCAACTAAGTTGATGATATTATTTACAGATTGAGGCTACGGTATTATGTATAGCGCACTTTGATCTGTAATATGGATGTATATCTTTATTTTCAAAGTTCAACATGATATCTAACTAAAAATGTGCTTGGATGCCAAATTTTACATTTTTTTTTGTTTTTTTACTATTTTTTTTAGTTATGTACAAAATCACTTGATCTAAAGATTCTGGACCATCCAAAAGTAGTGATTTTCTCCCTATCTAAACAAATATTAAAAAAAATTGAAAAAATGAAAAATTTGGACTCCAAGTACATTTTTATATGAAGATCATGATTAACGGTTCGGATTGACTTTCGAAATATGAAATATGAATCCGTATTTCCGTAGTACGGACCGAAGAGCGCTATGCATAGTACTGTACTTCATATTTTATCCATCAGTAATTATCTTATATTATTCCGATTTTATGAGACCATCTGAAACAACATTTATCTTATGTTATCAAACAAAATATTTAATGCTAGCAAATCCGTTTGTCAACAACAATATCTAATGCAATAAATTGAATGCTAGCAAATCCAGTGGGGAACCCGAAACATTATTTAATTCACTGAAAAATTAATTTCTGTAATTTCAAATTATTCTTGTAAAGCAATAGAAATTGGGAATATTTTCTTATAATTCTCATAGTTCAGTTCAGCACAAAAAATAAAATAATGATTTAGCAAAATAATAACAACAAATTTATAGCGAACTACACTAATTTAGTATATTTTTTTAATTAAGTTTGGATTATGTAGGAAGTAATTAAACCCAATTTGATTAAACAATAAATTATGTATCTTAAAAATAAGAAATACAAATTCTGTCCCAAATCATGCATTAATTTCTGATAACTTCATTATTGGAAAAATAGTGAAAAAATAGTATACAAATATTTTAAAAATCCTGTCAACAAATATTACTCGAATTCAAAATGATATACATATAATTTTAGATGATTTCTAAAAATATACTTAGATTTATAGAGATTGAAATTAAGAAAATAATGGAAGAAATTATAAAGAAGCTAACAAAATATACAAATTAATTATTCAACATTTATCTTATTTTACTTGTAATAATCAGATAAATAGTCATAAAAAAATTAACTCCTTGCAATGAGTACAATTACAATTATAAAAATTGAAAGCACATAACAATAGAAAATTAAACCCAACAACCATGACAACGGCTTGGGAACACCAAACTGAAAAAAGGGAACTTATAAAATTATAATGAGACTCAAATCTGACCGTTCGTCTCTAAGCAGAGAGAGAATAGGTATGATTATGTGATATCTTCTTGCATTTTTTCCTGTAGTCTCTTTTTATTGATTGTAGCCGTCCCTGCTCAACATAATCCATATATACAATAATTAACAGTGGTTAAATAAATTACAACAAAAATAATAAAAAAGTGATGACAATCGAAAATAAAGTCTTGCAGCCATGCAAAGTAATATGAACAAATCTAGATGGGTTATGATGACAATCAAATTAAATCTGTAAAAAAATCTTACAGGAAAAATAATGTCCGTACTTGTTTTTGACAGGAAAAATAAACAAATAAAACATTTCATAAAAAAAAAATCAATAAAATGTTACATATGAAAGAAACAATATTTAAATGAGAAGTGTAACAATTGTAACTAATTAAAAATTATTGTAAAAACCTATAATATAATCATGAGAAACCAAAACGTTATTTCACTGAAAATTTAATTTCAGTAATTTCACATTATTATTGTAAAACTAATAGAAATAGGGAATATTTCTCATAATTCTCGATAGTTCAGTTCAGCAAAAAAATTGAAATAATGATTTAGCAATCAAACATAAAATTTATAGCGAACTATACTAATTTAGTATATTTTTGTAATTAAGTTTCGATTATGTAGGAAATAATTAAACAAACAACTTAAGCTATATGTACATAGTTTAAAAAATAAAAAAATATTATTGTAATATTTTTTAAACCCCATTTGATTAAACAATAAATTTTGGATCTTAAAAATAAGAAATACAAATTCTGTCCCAAGAGGCATGCATTAATTTAGGATAACTTCATAATTGGAAAAATAGTGAAAAAGTAGTACACAAATATTTTAAAAATCCTGTCAACAAATATTGCTCGAATTCAAAATGATATACATATATTTTTATATGATTTCTAAAAAAAATACTTTGATTTATAGAGATTGAAATTAGGAAAATAATGGAAAAAATTATAAAGAAGCTAACAAAACATACAAATTAATAAGCAACCATGGCAACGGTATGAAAAGTTGAACCCGGGAACAACAAACTGAAAAAAGGAACTTACAAAATTATAATGAGCTACTCTAATCTGACCGTTCTTCTTGCATTTCTTTCTGTAGTTCCAGTATTGAACGACTTAATATCCTGCTCAACATAATCCATATATACAATAATTAAGAGTAGTTGAATAAATTACAACAAAAATAATGAAAAAGTGATGACAATCGAAAATAAAGTCTTGCAGCCATGCAAAGTAATATGAACAAATCAAGATGGGTTATGATGACAATCGAAAACTGTAAAAAAATCTTACAAGAAATTAAAGATGAATGAGATTTTACCTTATACGCACAGATGGGATATGCTTAATTTTGTGTACATCTTTTCCTTCCATTTGCATACCTTCCCAGAGCTCACATGAGGGATCAGAAACTGTTAGTTCTTGAAGAGTCCGCACCTTTTGTAGCTCGGGAAGTACGTGCAGCTCTCTACAAAAACCAATTTCGAGGTGACGAAGGATGGGCATAGCTCCCTCTTTTATGTCCCAATGATCTAGGTTGTGCAGCCTCGAAAGCTTCAGTTTTTCAAGGTTTGGAAACCCTCCAGTTGAACAGATCAACTCTGTTCCCATATATGAGATAACATCTAAACAAAGTATCCTGAGGCTCTGCAGCCTCTCCAATATGGGCATTGGATCTTCCTGGAGTTTAGAACCTAGGAGCTTCAATTTGGTGAGGTTTGTTGGGAACATCTCAACACTTGGAACACATATATTTCTTTCCCATTCTCCAAAGAGAAATAGTTTTTGTATCTTCCCATGACAAGGCAAGTCCTTTGTGCCACCAAATGGTAGCAACCCATATGTTCTAATAGAGAGGTAGACCAACTGTTCTGTCCGTCTCAGCACACTCTTGAGGTTTTGCCACTCTTTTATAGCCCCTTCATTATCTAGACCATAAATGTCAATCACTAACGTACGCAAGTTGATACAAAATCCTAATTCAACAACTGATTCTACCTGTATCCGCACATTCATAATTGTTTGTAGATTTGTATGCTTATCCCATTTTAATGGTAATTGGGCATCCCAGCGACCATATACATGTCTTAGAGTTGGGATTACGACATCACACAAATCTAGTGTTTCTTCGGCATTACCTAGTTCCGATCCATTTAAATCAATGGTTTCTAGATTATAGAAGGAAAACTTCTTAAATATATCATGTGGAATACGGCAGTCCCTTAACCCCAAGTACCTCAAGTGTTTCAAGCCCTCTGGCCACTGTCTCCGAGTAAATGTGGTCATATTAACACTCTGCAAGGTTAACACTCTAAGTAATCTAAAGCCACTATAATTTAGTAGTCCAAAACCACTATTATTAGATGATCTTTGCCCAAAACCAAAACAGAGTAAAGAGCGAGTGTTTTCTGAATAAATGCCATCCTCCGTGGGAGTGCAAAATTGCAGTGCCGCACGGTGTGGCTCGCCGGCAGCTAGGTTGTTAACATCTTCTTTTGAGAATACAGTGAAGAAGTTCTCATCCTTAGCTTTGTGGATAGCTAGGTCCCGTAGGAGATCGTGCATACTACAGTATTTGCAGTAGCCGTTCCAAGATTTTTTTGTAACTTGAATCAGGCACCTACAACAGTATTTTTCATACAAATTGACATCAAAGAAGAATGAAAATATTTGTTTAAGAATAAGTTGGTATTTCTTAAGTCAAAATTAATATGAAAAATAACGAATGCTCGAATATATCTTTCGTCCAAAGAAAGTTTATATAAATTAATGATGAACACTTGGCTATATATATAGCAGATGGTGCAGTTATAGAAATATAAAATATATTTTTGGCACCGTACCTCGAAATGCTGAAATTATGATTTTTAAAAATTCTTACTCGGCTAATATATTAAGTTGCATATAAATTTGTTTTTAAAGTAAGATGTTAGTATTGCTTGACGGTGAAGCAATTAATTAAGAATTTGGCAATAATTTGTTATTTAGATAGTAGTACGGAAATTTTTGTCAATAGGCTTCATATTGTACGTCTTTGTTATAGACTTATAGTCAATGTATTTTTACCTGACACCTCATAGTAATGCTCTCTTAACCGCTAAATTAATTTTTGTTGGTATACCTACCATACGATGTGCTAAGTGGTGCGGATATCTACAGCAATATTTGAGTCAAACAAAGTTGAGGTGAGAGAAATATTTTTTAATTGATACCTCATTAATTGTGTAGAGTCACACATTGCAGTAAACTTTTTTTTTTTTACGGCTCAACGCAGAAATTGCTTGGAACTTCGTGCTTATTTTCTCTCGTTGACATAGCTTTCAAGTTTGAACTCAATCAATATCAATTTAAATTTTTTAATCAGTTTTATTATTCAAACTGTTTCTCTTAGCGTCAAAATTTCTCTCTTTTTAATTATGTACGAAAATTTTATTTTTATGAAAGTTTTGTAGGTAAGTATAATTGAATTTATATGTTTGACAATCTGATCCAACAACGCAAAACAAGTTTTTTTTCTTATTATGTTTCAGAGGATAGAGAATTACATCGACAAAAGCATAATTTGCAATAATAAGAAATTACAATCTTAGCTTTGGTTACAAATAAAATATTTTAATCGTCTTTTTTAAAATTATATTGACTGTAATAAATTACGTTATTATTTTTCTACAATATTTTATGTTGTTAGAAATTAGTAGATCACTCAATTTTGGAACTGAAATTTTCTCTGCTATCTAATTATTTAGATTCATTTCATGGGAAAAATAACATTTTGCCTTGATGATGAAATTTCTCTGTTATCTAATTTTTTTGATAATTTTTTTGGTAAAAAATAACATTTTTCCCTCATTATGAAATTTATAGCCACTCAAGTCAATGAAGCGGTGAATGAAAATAAAGACTTTAATATGACTACGGAGAATAAATTTACTATTATGCTTAATTTAAATGAATCTTTTAATTTTAAAGTGGTCAGTTAATTATTAGAATAGAAATAAAGTGTCCATTAAAAACTCTATTCGAGATTCTATTGTTCAAATAAAATTTTTAGGAGTAATGACTTTTGATTTTTTATGATATGGTTAATTATTTTTATTTCCTTACTTTTATGTTTTATGATTCAAAAGAATATCTACAAAAATATAAGTTTTAATGCAATTCACAACTCATTAATCATAGTTGGTGATATTAGGCGTCTAGTTACCAATTTAAGATTTAAACATTTTTCAGCAATATTGAGCAAATTTGACAAAAGCTCCATATTTTGCTTTATTAGCTTCCTTTTTGAAGCAAAGCGCAGTATAGTGAAAATCAAAATTTTCTCTTACCTCACCGTTGCCCGAAATAAAAAAATATATGTTGTTAAAACAACATGTGATTTTCAGTAAATTAACTAAAACTAATTTGTTGTATATGAAAACCGGCTTTCAATCTATTAGCGAAAAACAATGTTGTGTGGGAATTTGCATGTTCGAAATCCGGTTGGAAGTATTATTTATAGATGTATATTGACATTTTGAAGATAAAAAGCTGTAGACATCACCAAAGCTAATTCTTACGTACTTGTTTGTAGTTTTTTTTTTTTAAATATCGGGCTATTTTAGTGCTTCACTCTTTTAATCTTTTTTTGTCAGTTAGGAATTATTGGTTTAGACAAAGGGAAGCTTAAGTGCCACCCATGTACTTGACCATATATCTACATATGTCGATATCAAACATATAACCATGTTCATGGCAATAAGGCAATGTTATATCTAGTTCTGTGAAACATTGACAAACAACAAAATATCTATTTCTAAATCTTTTTGTCACAAATTAATAATTTGTTGCCTAAAAGTTTGAAATTGAGTTTCCACTATTTCTTCAACAATTAACGATGAAACCGCTCCTCAAAAAAAATATATTGTTGTCATTTTCTAAAGTTAAACTTAATTTTAATTCCTTTCAA
The DNA here is from genome assembly GCA_025461045.1 of Carex parvula. Lineage (NCBI taxonomy): Eukaryota > Viridiplantae > Streptophyta > Magnoliopsida > Poales > Cyperaceae > Carex > Carex parvula. Next base: position 9,853 of record JAJGRW010004781.1, on the reverse strand, counting down.
CTGAGCACATTTACTATCTCGTCTCACGAAGTGGCACATGGATGCAACAAAGATATATACATATAAAGAAGCTTCTGTTTGCATAATTATTTGAATATGATTTCTCTTTCAGACTCCTTCATAACTATATGTTATATTTGGAGATGAGAGAATTTCTAACAAATTATTCCAATGAGGATAATTACAATCCTTGACCTTTACACCTTGTTTGGATGGAGAGTAGAGGAAGGAAGGGAAAGTGAAGAATAAAAAAGAATGGAATGGAGTAGAAATGAAAATTAACATATTTGGATGATTAATGAGGGAAAATAAATTTAATTTTCTTTCCCTCTTATTTTTTGGTTGGTTGATTAAATTTTAGAAGGTTAACGAGAAATTCGGTGGTTGTTGTAGGTTTGTGACAAAAAACTTGTATGAGAATTATATAGGTAAGATATAGAGTTCGGCATTTGTGTTTTTTGTGTTCTAAAAATATTTACAACAATTTTTTTTTCCATCCGTTACACTTGAAATTGGGAGGGAAACCGATTATATTGATTATAATGATACAAGGTTAAACCTTTCACCTCCTATACCCTTCACCTCCGACATAATTTTGTCAACCAAACACGATTCGATGGAAAGTTTTCTTTTCTTTCCATTCCCTCCCTTCCTCTACTCTCCATCCAAACAAGGTGTTATGCATTAAAAGAGTTATTAAATTTGGTGTGAATGTGATGAGATTGGAAGGACTTCCTCTTTTTTGGATGGACACGGATAATCCACCTATTTTTCGCTGACGGACTTCCCCTTTTTCGGATGGAAGGACGCATGCACGTGGATTTTTTTTATAAACTATAATTAAAAAAAAATTTAGGAAACTAACATGATTACTTTTTTTTTACAAAAACCATAAGAACTGAAATGCCATTTCGGTCTGCTATTTTTTTCCCCAGACCGAAATGGCATTTCGGTCCCTACTAGTTTTGCAGCTTTTCAGCTGAAAACGTGTGTAGTCGTTGGTGTAACACTCACGGACCGAGATGTCATTTCGGTCCGGACTTTTTTTTTTTACTACGTTAAGGCTGTCGGATTTGGAAAAAAAAAATTGACCGGGACCGAAATGACATTTCGGTCTGGTCCCCTTTATGGATTTTTTGTGGCGGCTGATCTAAAAAGCTGTGAAACTAGTAGGGACCGAAATGCCATTTTGGTCCGGGAATAAAAAATAGCGGACCGAAATGACATTTCGATTCTTAAGGTTTTTGTAAAAAAAGTAATCATGTTGGTTTCCTAATATTTTTTTTTAATTGTGGTTTATAAATAAAATCCATGTGCATGCGTCCTTCCATCCGTAAAAGAGGAAGTCGGTCAGCGAAAAATAGAAGAATATGTATTATCCCACAACCAAAACTGAAGTGAAGATGAGATAGTTATAAAGCACCTTCCATCCGGAGCATTAAAGATCAAAGTCGGATCTTGAACTGCGAACGACAGTATCAAATTTTGGATCCGGATATATGCGGATATCTGCTTCGTTTATACCCTCAAAGAAATATCCATATCCGTATCCGGGTCTATGTCTCCATATGCAAAAAATATCCGGATAAGGATCCGGAATTATCCGAATTCGTATTATATGTAGATTCGGAGCGGATAAATGAATAAAAGGGTGCCATTGACACCCCTAACTATTTTGAGTCAAGCAAACGTGAGGTGAGAGAAAAATTTAAAAATAATTGTTTTGACCTTCTTTAATTGATACCTCATTAATTATGCAGTCTCATTGCAGTAAACTTAATCTTGAAGTAAAGGTAAAAAAATCTTAGTAAAACAATAATATATTGGTTTAGACAAAGGGAAGCTTAAGTGCCACCCATGTACTTGACTCCTGCATACACCTTACGCATGCTCCATATATCTACTTATGTCGATATCAAACTTATAACTATGTTCACGGCAAGAATGCACCGTTATATCTAGTTCTATGAAACATTGACAAACAACAAAATATCAATTTTTAAATATTTTTGTAACAAATAATTTGTTGCCTAAAAGTTTGTAATTGAGTTTCCACCATTTCTCTTCAACAATTAACGATGATATACGTAAGTCGTCAAAAACCGCTGCTAAATATATATATATATAGAGAGATGGGCTATTGTACTTCGCGAAGTAAAACCCCCGTTTACTTCGGACCATATTTTGTCATTTTCAAAATCCAAACAATCGATCCGAACCGTTCAACATGTTCTAAATATTGAAATGTGCTTGGAGACTAAATTTTACATTTTTTGGAATTTTCTTACTATTTATTAAGCCACTTTGAAAGTTTCTGATCTGGTGGTCCAGAAAATTTTACTGTTTTTTACTGTTCACCGTTGGATCAGAAACTTTCAAAGTGGCTAATAAATAGTAAAAAAATTCTAAAAAATATAAAATTTAGTCTCCAAGCACATTTCAATATTTAGAACATGTTAAACGGTTCGGATCGGTTGTTTGGATTTTCAAAATGAAAATATGAGCGTGAAGTAAACGGGGGTTTTACTTCGCGAAGTACAATAGCCCATCTCATATATATATTGTTATCTTTTTCTAAAGTTAAACTTAATTTCAATTCCTTTCAGCGAGAACCGGAACATTCTACATACTGAGCACACTTACTATCTCGCGAAATGGTACATGGATGCAACAAATTAAGATATACATCTAAAAGAAGCTTCTGGTTGCATAATTACTTGAACATGACTTTTCTTTTAGACTTCTATTTGGAGATTAGAGAATTTCTAACAAATTATTTCTATGAGGTACAATCCTTGACCTTTATGCATTAAAAGATACTAACTTTCGTGCAAATATTCTTATGTAAAATAAAATTTATTTGGTATTATCATTGGAAATTGCATTTTTTTTTTTAACTGGGGAGAATGCATGCGGGAATTAAGGAGGTAAAAAGGAGATCATGTCTGTACCATAAAAAGGAGATCATGTCTGTACCGGGTATTGATTAAATTTAGGGGGAGTCCTTAGGGAGGAATTTTGGTGAGTTATTAAATCTGGTGTGAATGTGATGAGACTGGGCTAGGCCAAAAACACAACAGGATTTCTTATATACGTGACAAGTACCATAAAAAATAAAATTGAAAAGAGATATACCTTTCAACGAGCTCTTGGAGGCATTTCTCAGCTCTGTCCTCTATTGTTCCTCCTCCATCTTTCGGTATGAATTCTTCAGCCATCCACATTCTTGTAACGTGCCTTCCCGAAATCTTATAATCTTCAGGAAATGCAGCAAAATAAAGAAAACAATCTTTGAGATGTTGAGGCAAGTCTTCATAACTCCTGGCAAGGACCTGCGAGCACTGTATCCCATCTTTGTCGTGCCAATCTATGGTCTCGTCCACCGTGTTCCAGGCAGTGTAGTTGTGGTCCTTCCTTGTGAGGATACCACCTAGAACAACCAATGCCAAAGGTAGCCCACCACATTTTTTCGTTAATCTTTTGGCCACATCAACCAATGCCAAAGGGTAATTCTCAGGTTGTACAGGTTGTTGAAAAGCGTTTCTGAACAGGAGAGCTAGACCCTCGGTGTCACTTAGGTAACGGAGCTTGTACGGTTTTGTGTTGCAATCTGCTGCTTTGGCCACATCAAGCGATCTGGTGGTAATGATCACGCGGCTCGCATTGCACACATCGGGTAATGCCATTTTCAACTGCCCCCAAAGATTAATGTCCCACACATCATCTAAAATTATTAAATATCTCTTGTCTATCAAGGAGCTCTTTAGCTTCACCGCTAAATCCCTATCTGTTACGGGTGGATCTTTTTTTTTCATCTGAGGTTTAACTGAGTATAGAATTGCTCTCATAATATCATTTAAATTGTACGTTTCAGAAATGGACTGCCATGTGCGGAAAGCAAATTGTCCCTCCAATTTATCACTGTTTTTACAAAAAAAAAAATGTGTTACATCAAGGAAAAATAAGGAGCAGAACATTTGGAGTACATGATTTGTAACAAATATATTGTTAAGAGAAGACTCTTTCAAGTTTGAACCACGTCTTTGTCCCTAATTCATCAATAAAGAAACACGTGCAGGTTTGCTCTAGGTAAGAATTACATGCAAAGTAATTGATTACTAATAATTCATAACAATATCTTTCTTTTCCTTGCCTGATTAGATCGAAGAATTGAATATCATCACTTCTTGAGAAAGGACAACAATCTAAATTTGGACAGTTCAGTTCTTCACAACTAGTTGGTTTGGAATTTAGCAATTTTTTTGTTATAGATTATTCATCCAGAAAAATTTACCCGCTTTATATATAAAAAAAAACGTTTAAAAGAAAGGACATGCACCTTCTGTATACTTTTTGGGCCAAGGTGGTCTTCCCGAGGCCGCCAGTACCCACAATCGAGAGCACCGTGCGCTTTGAAATACTGCTATCAAGCAGCTGCTCAATAATCTTTACCTGGTCATCCTCAAGGCCAACGACTTCTGGATCATCAACAACATCAGAAGGTTCTAGATCATCAACATCATGAAGAGCACCAAGATCCTCAATTCTCAAGTCGGTTCGGCGCTTGTAAAGCCATTCGAGTTCCTCTATGATTTCTTTGAGCTCGTCATGCAGGCCGAGCTTGTACTTTTTAAAGTTTTTGCCTGCCTTGGTAAGTTTTCTGACGACCCAGTTGGAACTTTCTGCATGGTTTTCTTCAATCTTATCCCGGAAGGTATCAATTACAGTAGCTATTCTGTTGGCAATATCTTTGACCTGGTTCAGCCACTCTGTTACCACTTTCTTTCTGTTACACTTGAAATCAACATCTTCTAGCAGCGCTTGGATCAAGAGAAGCTCCTTCTGCACCTGTTCGATCTGCCCACGCACGGCCTGCACTTCCTGAACTTTCTCGAGCAAGACATCAGCAAGCTTTATCAGCACTGAGGTCACAGCTGCTGCCATGTATTTCTGATTGTGGGAAGTGTGTAGTGTCTTTCTTTTTCTTTCAATATGGAGGGGGGGGGGGGGGGTGTGTTGAGAGTGAATTAAATTTTTTTGGCAGGAATGATTGATAGAGCAGCAACATGAGTGGTTATATATAGGCTACAGAGAGCTTGGCTTGATGCAGTTTTAACTTTGAGTGACAATTGGCAGATCTACCTCCAGCATGGCTTCCTTATTCTCTGCCGCGCAGACTGCATGCTGCATGATGTATACCTCCTTTTGAAAATTTATGCAGTACGCTGATAATTTTTTTAAAATTTATGCAACAGAGACGATGGCACCTATTTCAGTAAACATAAGTATTGCCCAAGCATCTAAGACTAAGAGAACCACATATCCGAGTCTTCACTGACGCACATACGAATAATTGAAAACATACGGTTACGGATAATTATCTATATCTGGATCCACTTATGAAGCTGAAAGCGTATATGTATCCATATCCGCATAAATCATATCCGTATACATATCCGAATATTGAGAATCTACAAAAATTCATATAAATATCCTTATCCCCAAGATACAGCACCGGTTTTCCTAAGCATCTAGCAACGGTTTTTTTTTGGTAATAAAAGGATTTATTTTATTTTTTTTGCGCTGGATTGTAAACTCCACCAAAGTAAATCAAAATCGGTGTTGAATGTACATTCTGTAGTTGTGTAATATACAATTAATGTTTAAGAAAAACAAAATGTTTTTATTTAAAATTTTTTTTATTGAAATTTGATTAAACATTATGAAAGACAAGTCCATCTCACTAAATTCCATCATAAATAAAAGTGTTGTTTTGCGCCTGGTTAAGCTACGTGATGTCTGGACCAGAACTTCCAGTGGAGAATGGTGATATATATGGATACATTAATTTGCCAATTCTCTGTCAGCAAACCATTTGCCAATTCTTATTGTGGATAATTAATTTAATCTTTCACTATTGAGATTAAGCTCATTGTAACTTTTTATAGGCAGTCTAATTACAGAATACGGACTATTGCAGATCATCGTGAACATGTATAGGTTCATATATATTTTTTCATTTATTGTCATATGTCATAGATCCTTGATCATTTGAACAAGGGATTGGCACCAATACAAATTAAATGCAGCTGTACACAGCTACTTGTATATTACGTGCTGACCATAACTTGTTAATTTCTGAGATGTCAATATATTATTTGGAATTCAATCCCTCGCAGTAACCATTTCCCAATTATTTTAATGTGTTAGTTAATTTAATATTTCTTGTCCAACTGTCCAAGTATGCTTAATTATATAATATGTAGTTATTCGAGATCATTGAGAATGAAACTTCACCCTTTACTTTGAGGAAGAGACAAATTGCACAAATAATCAATCCAATAATTCAGATGAGAACATTATAAATATATTAGAAACCTTTCACCATATATCTTAGACAATTATGAGTACATTTTTTAACGTGCGCTCTTTCTCTGAGCTGTTTCTTTAATTGATATCAAAACCCTAATTTTTCTTCGATCTTAATTAAATGTTCCCAAGCAATAATTAATACTCCGCCATCAAGCCATTTGCCAATCCGCCATCAGTTGTACTGTCTCTAATGTTATCATCATTTCATAAGTACCAAAATTTGCACAGAATTAAACGACATATATATCAAATGACATAAAATTGAAAGCGCAAAACTGGACCAGATGTACAACATGTATAGGTTCATATTTTTTTTTCGTTGTAAACAACAAATTAAATCCAGTTGTAAACAACAACTAATTATACATTACGTGCTAACCACCATAAAGAAACAGCTGTAAACAACAACTAATTATATATTACGTGCTAACCATAACTTGTTCTTTATCCGTTTATTTTGAAAGTGATTTGTTATGTAATGCCGTCCTCAAGATAGCTGATTTAATGATTTAATTAATTAACCACATCATAGAGAAACAGTCTGTTACCCGCCCTTATTACACATATAATATTTTTGTTTCATGGAATTTCAAGGAACAAAATTAACCAACAAAGCAAGAGAGTTTAGTAGGCAAGAAATAATTTGGTTGTCGGAAGTGGGAGAAAGTTTCACAAGTGGGTAAGAAAAAAAATCAGAATATGGTAAATTTACTCATTGCAGGTCAATTGTCTTTTATTTTAATTTTTGTCAAAATTTTACTAATTTATGTACTTTAATTATTATTTTTTAAAACAAACTGTAAAGATAATTTAAAATTAACACCCGAATTTTCAGAAGTGGCGGGTTAAAATTCCTCGTCTTTCGTGCTTCATCGCGCATCACATCCGGTATCTCTCTTTACAAAGTTCAAACGGTCAATCAGAGCCTCTTGAAAGTGAATTAATTTATTATTAGGAATGGTTGGTAGAGCAGCAGTATGAGTGGGTATATATAGACTATAGAAAGCTTTGCTGCAGTTTTAAATTTCAGAAACAATTGGTAGATTTTTCATTTTCTATTGGCGGTGCTAATGTTATATCTTCTAAAAATAAAATAAAATTTGTTAATTAATTAAAATTTTGTCATCCAGATCTTCATACAATCGGTTTTAACATATTTCATTTAAGATTACGTACAAATAATATAAAGTTGTCATTTATCAAACAACTGTGCATGAAAATAACTAACAATAAACTGATATCTTGCACGTGTGTTGCAACGGAAACATATTATAAGAGAACAAAAAGAATTATCGTATAAAATGTTATATATTCATAAAATAGACCAATGAAAAGAATAATTATTTAACAATATCCATTAATGATATCAAAATAGATTAGTTCTAGTTCTAAATCCAAATTATAAATATTTTTTTTTTAAAACTTGGCAGAAACTGCCAAGTAAAATTATAAATAAAAAGCCAGAGAATGTTATTTCGATAATAAAATAAAAAATTAATTACCAATTGTACAATAATACACCCAAAATTTCATCAATATTTTTAAGTAAAGTTTCATCAATTCAACTCCATATCAATACAACTTGACCTTCAAATTTTTATAGAAAGTTTCATCAATTGAGCCGCATACTAATTAAACGATAAATATTAGTAAATTTACATCCATACTAGTAAATTTTAGCGCATGATACATTAAGATAAAAAAAATCAATAATTGATTACCGTAGATTTGTATCCATAAATGACATTTTCAAAATGGAAATAAATACCAATCAAAAAATCATAATGATAATTAAATCACGACATCTATTTGTGGCGAATACGTATCTAAATGAATTTAGACTTATACACGTAAAAATACATAAAAAAGATGCATAGAATCAAAATAAGGCAGACTATTTGATTGAAAGTTGATATTCCATTTAAAAATTTCATCTTTTAATCAAAATCGATCGTTGGCGGATCAGGACATTATGATAGATGTGTGGATTAATATTTCAAAATTTTCAAATATGGCCAGCGTTTTTTAGTACAATTTGCCAGATTTGTCGATGATAGATGAGATCTAGATGTGACAAGTCAATGGTTCTTGCGTACGATTTTGTTGCATTAAAATATTTTTTTCATGGAATATTAGTTCTTAGTGTTACAAAAAATTTCATGACAATATATTTGCAATATGCAATTAATTTTGTCCTTGCAATAATTATGACTATTTGCAATTATAATTTGATCAAACGATGTGATAATAAATTATTATAAACAAATATATAATTGTTTTTGTGAATTTAACACAACTAAATAATTAAATTATTAATAATAATAATAACAGCCACTATAACAATAATAATAATAATTTATAATTACAACTCGATTATTTATTTTCGTAAAGATTGGAAGTCAAGCCATTTAACTGTTTAATATCTATAAGGAGTCTTCTATGCGGATTTTGTACCTGTAATATTTTGTCTTTTCCACTAGATGTATGGTTGCTTCTCAACTAGAATAAATTGGCGAAACAAGGAGATTATTTCCCGGTAAAACAACTATGTTTGTTAGCCATATCACATTCTTGTTTAGTACACATGACAGCTGGGTACAGATATGCAATCTAATTAAACTCGACCGAATCAACTGAATTAAACAAATGAACTAGACCTAGAGATCTGCCATTGAGTTGACTAGTGAATTAAATATACAAATAAGCAGCTGGATGCATCTCAGATCTACCTCGAGCATGGCTTCCTATGTCGTTGAATTATTCACACCACGTGAATGCTTGGTTTCTTTGAAGATATCTACCTTATTCTCTTCCGCACAAACTGCATGCTGCATGATGCAGCACGCTGATAATTTTTTTAAAATTTATGCAACAGAGAAGATGCTACCAATTTCATTAAACATAAGGAGTGCTCACAGAATATAGTACCGAAATAGTACCAGTCCATGCACCTGTACCAACAAGTTTTGCCCAAGCATCTAAGACTAAGAGTACCACATATCCAAACACATTTACAAGCTATTGATCATCATACTACTGTAAGTCTGTCTTTTAATGGGATGCATACATCTATATACCGTCAGTCACCTATGGTGCAAGAAATCTGTTCTGGTGTCGGTTGTAATTACCTGGCCGAAAGGGTACTTTAATCCTGACCGCATAGACGCACTGAATGCAGCACTAAGTGAATTTCTTCATCCATCAAGACCGCATTAAGGGTAATGCGGTCCCCGTATTGGAGTTTGTTCATTTTCTAGTCTTTAAGCGTGCTCCTTCTAACCCCTGATGCGGCCGGTATTAAGATTAGGTTTCCATTGTGGTCCGTAACACAGAGTTTGGCATCTCCGTCAGGCTCGATTTCTCCCGATTCTTGCTCCATATAGTAAAATTCTTCAATATCTGTAGTAAGATTAAAAAATTGTAGCAGTGACCTTCTTCAAAATTGAGATTATTTTCAACTAATATTCAAGCCAAAATCTTA
>JAJGRW010004780.1:70000-197672 GCA_025461045.1 Carex parvula | reverse complement strand
ATAACAATGCACAACTGCATTCCAATAATGGACAGATGCAAAGCAGACGACTAGAAATAACATTTCTATTGTCTGCTTTGCATCTATCCATTCTTATTGGAATGCAGTTATGCTTCTTTTGTTAATCTTAATCAATCGACACTTGAGAACAATAATCGAACTTGTGTAAGAAGATCTTCGCACTGATTATCTTTTGATGAAAGACACCCATACCTCTTAGAAAATATGACGGATGCTGAAAGCATTCTCAGTTGAAACATTCTAGTTTTGCTACGTCCATATTATAATTCGAGATTTTCGAAAAATTATGATATAGGTTTATTTTCTTTTTTATAATATGATACAAATACAAAAGAGAAAAATAATAGTTTGTCAATTCTATAACCAATTAAAGCATGTCACTGTGTAACATTCTAGAGATATCTTCATTCCAGCAACTCTAATTGACTTCAAAATAATTCTTAATAACTAAATAGAAATTATGTCGCTCTCTAATTTATAAACCTCTACATTTCTGAAATTGAAATTAAAGTGTTTATTAAGGCCACGGTCAACCATTAAAAAAACTTTCTTACATAAACAGTAGCATTTTCTCCTTTAAAGATTTGAAATCATTGACTGAAGTTTTTTAATTCCTACTTCAGCCAATAATTTTGTTAGTGTGGAGTTAATAATACTTTTTAAATAAAATATTTAATATATAGTTTTTCTAAGTAAGAATCTCGTATTTCATAGAACTGAAATAGAAACCGTCACTCTGCTTAGCCCTAAGCGGTCTGAGTACGTAGGCCGTGCACGTATACTTAGATCTCCCAATTTTCTTTGGTCCCACATATCTCGAATTCACATCACCTCAGGTTACCTGAGTCAGTACAATTGAATGGATGGTCTAGGATTGTCATTTTAACTTGCTCGAATCTCAAGCACAATAATACTGGCCCCTGCGCTATTCCGAATAGACCGGCTGAGAGTAAATCCGTCCGTCCATTCAATTGTCTTGAGTCAGGTACCTGGGAGGATACGGATCCCATATCTGTTGGGGAATCTTTTGATTTGAGGTGATTCGAACTCCGCTTTTCTGGCCCAAACTGCCAAACATGTCACAGAAAATCCAAACGTGAGATCTCTCTTTCGATTCCTTATTTCCTTACCGAGCAAACGCCTCCAAAGTCTCCAACCTACACGACCACCGCACCCATTCCCTGTCGTCTCTATCTTTAGAGATCTCGGCCTGATCTCAATTTTCGAAAATGGAGGTGCCTCGAACAATTGAGAATCTCACGGCGAGAGCGAGCCTCTTGCGAGATTCTCTACTGAAAAGTAAAGTCAACACAGAGAGCATGGTCGACATCCTCGGCTCCTTTGACCACCGCCTTTCGGCTCTGGAGGCCGCCATGCGCCCACCCAGGTGTGCCTCTCTCTCTCCCTTTGATCCGATTGACGGTCGAACAAGCTTACATTTTTATTTGAATTTTTGAAATTTACTTGTAGTTGAGAACGCATGCGATCAGAATGGCGCACGAGAACATTGATCGGACGCTCAAGGCTTCTGATGTCATCCTGTTGCAATTTGATATTGCTCGCCAGGTTCGCTGTTCAATGTTCATTGATATATAATTTTCTTATGTTTATCCGTTTTTGTTAATAAAATGTTGTGGGGTTGTACTGTTTTAGTACAGAAAAATGTGATATCGTAATTGGAGAATTAATTGTTGTCATTTCACCTACGCTTTGAGAGTCGAATGACTTTTGGAACTCCTAGTTCTGGCCTGTTTCAGGACACCTTACATTGTTTTCTTATGTTGATAACAACCATGGTTTTTTTTTTTTTAATGTTTACATCGACTTTTCATTTAAAATAAAATGTTGTGATGGCAAACTAATAAGTCTTAACAAACTGATAGTTTTGTAGTTAGTTTTATGTAGTTGATCATCAAAATTTTACGAAACATTCCAATCTTTTATGCCAATGCATCTATTTTGTCTCATCCTTTTACTTTACTTAAGAACTGACTAATCTGTTTTATTTAGGCTGAGGCTACAATATTGAGGGGACCCCATGAGGATTTGGAGAGCTACTTAGAGGCAGTGGATTTGCTGAAAGGCATTGTTAAATTTTTCACTTCGAAAAAAAATTTTAAGAGCAGTGATGCGGTTCTAACCAATGTACATAATCTACTGGCTAAATCTGTCTCCAAGTTAGAGGAGGAATTCCGGCAACTCATGACCACTTACAGGTGACTGAGGTTTGATACATGAATTTGATATATAGTAAATGAGTTTCTACATAGAAACAATGTAGTTAATTGTTACTTAAATGCTAAATGATATCAATTATCTTAAAATTGACCACAGAAGGTGGTGAATTATTTTACATATGACCACCTAGTGCAGTTATATTTCAGAATCGAAGTGACTTGCATGAATTGCAAATGTGGAATATATTTACTTTAATCGGAAAATAGTTTAGTTCACTAAATGTGAAGGATTTCTGTAATTATTGGTTTCTGTAAGAATCAATTGCAACTTGATTTTTCTTTTATTTTGTTTTCCCCTCCCTTGTTGCTCTTTGTAACTTAATAGGGACTATCACAAGAGTTCAATTGTTGCTTAAACACAAAGATATGTCAAAAAGATAAAAAGAAAAGCAAATGCATACTAAAATCTGGTGTGAGGTCATTTCACAAGTGAACACTTGGAAAGATTGCTTTATTCAATTCCTTGTTTCAACTTTACTGATTTATGATTTATCTTTTCTCATTTTATTATTTTGCAGCAAACCAATAGAGCCTGATAGGCTCTTTGACTGCCTTCCAAAATCACTCAGGCCATCTAGTGGCGGCGAAGAGAACATAAACAACTCAAAGCACGAAAACCAGGCAAAAAGTCTAGAGGCTGCTGTTTACAAACCACCCGCATTAATCCCACCAAGGGTTTTGCCGTTACTACATGACCTGGCACAACAGCTTGTGCAAGCTGGACACCAGCACCAATGCTTCAAAAATTTACAGGTTGGAGCAAGCAAAACAGTGATCAGGACACCTCTGACCGACTTCCCCCACTTTCATTTGGCAAATTCTGAACTGGATTTTGGTTTTCAAAATTTGCTGATGTGCGATACATGAGGGTTTAGAAATCAGAATCAAACCTGCAACTAAACAGATATGGAAAGTTCCTTTAGAAAACCTTATAGTAGGACTGAAAGGTTCACGGTCCTTTTGACTAAAATTACATTAGAATATTAATGGTATTAGAATTGGTAAAATATTGTTTTAGGTTATGTTCAAATTATTCTATTGTTTGCCACAATTATTATTTGCTCGGATGGTGATATGAATTATGAAGTACAATCTTGAAACCTATGAAATTACGAGGACTAACCTGCAGAACCCCCCAAATTATGTGACAAAATATGCCTTAGTACTCTCTGAATTTGTTGCTGTCTTTGTTTTTGATTCAGAGAATGCCGTAGCTCTGCACTAGAGTCAAGCTTACGGAAACTTGGAGTGGAAAAGCTTAGTAAAGAAGATGTACAAAAGATGCAATGGGAAACACTCGAGGCCAAGATTGCCAATTGGATCCACTTCATGCGCATTGCTGTACAAATTTTCTCTAGCTCTTTTGCGAGCAGTATTTTGATTATTTCTGTGTAGACTCCAAATTAGAGAAGCATAATTAGCATTTAGGATGCAAAAGTGCTTGTATAGTAATAGTTCCCCATCTCAATTTACTATTATTATATGCGTCACTTGTCTAAGGTGTGTTGATTCCGAAAAAAATGGGCTCATTCCAATTTTATAAACTCTAAAGTACACTGTATATGTCATGAATTGATTGCTCAATTATCAATTATCAACCAATCAAAATGCCAACAAAATGAAACCTTTTCTGTCTGTCTGTCTGTCTGTCTGTCTACTCTCCTATCACACCTCAAATGGAGAGGGATGATCCCCAATTTTTTTTTTACTGGGGAGGAAAAACAGAGTAATATTATCAAGTAAAAATAATTTTAGTGGTTTCTATGGGATGAAGCAAAGTTGAGTGCTTTCTTCCAAAGGACAAAAAAGCAAGGTTGAGTAACCAATTCATGAAAAGCAGCATAGTTTCAAGAAATTTAGCCAAAGCATATTAGTAGCCAATGATTGCAGTACCAATTTGGCCACTATTTTGTTTTCTTAAAGTTTCTTTTGGAGTTTTCGTATGTACACAATTCTTTTGTCCTCCTCTTCATTACTTGTGAATACCCACCACTCCTGCCTCCATACGATATGCTAATACTTGGAGAGTCATTTGAGGAGTTAGCTACTTGAGATGCTATGCCATTTGCCTTTGTAAGTACATAAGGACTGGGTTTGAGGCTAAATTGGTGAAAGGAAAATTGAACCTTGGTTAACATCAAGTAGGGTTAATTGACAAATTGGATTTGTCTTGATTGCACGATTGATGTAATGAAGCCAATTTGTTACATCCTGGCATCATTTCATAAAACCCTGCAGCCAAGTACAGCTAAATATTGGCTTACTGGTTGAAATTGCTATCCTTGCTTGAGCATATCTAAGTTCCAACAAGATCCAGGCCATATTTCTAATAGTTCTTTGGGATTATAATTCTGTGAACCTGTTGTGAAATTGATCCAAATTTCATGTTTCTATTGTACAACTGAACCGTGACTTAATGTTCCAAAGTAATTAAAATCATGCCTTAAAACAGGTAAAACTATTATTTGCTGCGAGAAAAGATATGTTATCAGATGTTGGATGGCATAAGCTTTCCTAAGGATCAGTGCTTTGCTGATGTTACAACTAACAGTGTAGCTACACTTCTGAGTTTTGGTGACACAGTTGCCAGAAGCAAGAGGTCACCTGAAAAGTTGTTCGTGTTGCTTGACATGTATGAGATCATGCGCGAGCTTCACCCCGAGGTAGAAAACAAAAGCTCTCTCTCTCTCTCTCTACACCACACACCACACCCAGACACATATGAGATTACCTAAGGAACAAAATTATGTTATTGTTTCGTTCAGTTCGCGGACCACTAGTGTTTGAAGGGGAAAGCATGTGCAGAGTATGAGGGACTGGCACCTGAATCTGACGAAGCGGCTGGCACAAACAGCGCAAGAGACTTTCGGTGATTTTGAGGAGCTGGTTGAGAAGGACCATCAAAGACCACTGTACTTGATGGCACTGTCCATCCTCTCATAGCTATGTCATCAACTACGTCAAGTTCCTCTTCGAGTACCTCTTTCTCCTCTCTCTCTCTCAAATACACATGTACATAGGTGATATTAACTAGAACCGGCATTGCTTGTACCATACCGCACACTGTTTTTGTCCTTGGTTCATCTCATACCAGAAAGTGTGGTCCATCTCATACTAGTTAAATTCAACTGCCAATTCCTGCCATACCATAAGCAAGACCAAATAACTAAATACAACAACAACAAAGCCTTTAGTCCCAAACAAGACTAAATAATTAAAAAAAAAAAGGGGCTACAGTAACTGATGATGTATTTTGCACATGGAATTTATATCTAGTATACTGTTTTGCTCATATTAGATAATTTTTGTTTACAGCTAATCACTTATATTTCAAATTATTATTTTTTAATCCAATTAATTGTGTTATGGTTTTACAACATCACACTATAAAAAAGATGGTTCTACAACATTCCTATGTTATTGGGCCATTTATCAGGTCTCTGTACTGTCATATTACACTATCACTCTTTACAGAGCATAATCTAACAATTCTATCTTACATCTTTTTCTTTTTTTTTAAATTTCAAAAAATTGTAGTTACCAGTCCACCTTGAAGCAATTATTCCAGGAATTTGAGACAGGAGTTGAAAATGAATCTCAGCTAGCTATAGTGACAAATCGCATTATGCAAGCTCTACAAAGTAATTTAGATGGAAAATCCAAGCAATACAAAGACTCAGCCTTGACATACCTGTTTCTCATGAATAACATACATTACATGGTTAGATCTGTGCGCAGGTACTGAAACCTCACTTACACAATGTCCATACCTTTTTGTACTCGTTCCGCATTTTAAGCCAACTTGGGCCTCACTAAAGACTAGTTCCATTCCACATTAAATATCAAGTTAAACATAAATTAGTCCTTATTTTGTAAGACCTTGTATAGTTTCTGACACTGTTAGCTTCAAAATCCAAATTACTATGAATTTACCTTACTTTTCAAATTAAGCTCCTCCCATCCTTCAAGTTTGTGGATACAACCTTCAAATGGATATTTAAAAATCTAAAAAAAAAAAAATTGCCGCCCATATATGAATTTCTGTCAAATTCTCTGCAACTTAAAAGATGTAAAGTGGACACTAAACTTGAATGTACTTTTTGGAATTTTTAGGTCAGAAGCAAAGGATATTCTTGGTGATGACTGGATTCAAAGACATAGAAGGATTGTCCAACAAAATGCGAACCAATACAAGAGAGTTGCTTGGGCTAAGGTTTTGTTACCTCTCTTTTTTATTTACTTTGTAGAGAAGGTTTCTATTGGTTAGTTGATGGTAATTAAGTATGCATCTATCATCTATAAAGAAGATGCATCTGATTTATAATTCAATTTGCAAGAATTCTTCTGCTGTGGTCGGAATGGGTTGGCTTGCTTATAGGTTGTTCATATTTAATTGGTTGGATACTTGATGCTGCTCTAATTTTAGACCAAGCAAACTTCACATTGTCAGTTAAAACTGCAGCCTATAAGTTCTACTAATGATCTTATTTAGAATATTCAATTTTCCATCTGCTGTCCAAATGCAGTACTGAGGCAAATTGAAGATTCTTGAATAAGATTTTGCTGGTAAGAATGCAACTACCAAAACTAAAAAAAAAGCTGGTTCATCTGTAACTCTCAACATGGAAATTGTGCTTTTCAAGATTTTGAAGATCTGTTTCTTGTTTTAATAGCTGTTATAGATTTAATTAAAAATTGAAAAAGTTCTGCTTTATCTAGTAATTCTGGTACTTCACTTTTGGGCAGTGCCAAGTCTGGTGTATATTTACATTTGTGTAATTTGAAACTAAATGGATCTTTCTTTCTGAAATTTTTGTTGTGCAGATATTGCAAACACTTTCAGTGCAAGGTATGAGCAGTGGTTCATCTCTGGGGAATGACAGCAGCGGGGTTTCTAGAGCTATGATCAAAGAAAGGTAATCATGTTTTGACTAATGAATTCTTACCCAAACCTGCACCCATAAAGTTAGCTCATTATTCACACAGAAAGCTGTTTTCTTTCATCCTATATTCTATATCTTGAGGCTTGAGCTGCTGCTAGGACCTGATCCTTACATCACAACTGGACAAAACTGAATAGAATCTAAGAAAAGTCATAAAAAATGAAAAGGAATTTGAAGCCAGTATGACACTGTCACTCTGGTGAAGAACGTGACAGCATAGTTTTCTGTACCTCAATTCCGAATTGTTGTTATTTCTATGTACTAGTGCCTTATAAATTAGAGAAAAAATTAGAAGTTGAAAGATTGAGAATATTCTAAAAATGATGGTGGCTTTTCCAGCTTTCTTTTGCTAGGATTGGTCCCCAAAACTATTTACTTTCTGACAAGTCAATGAAAATTGTAAGAAATGAAAATTACAAAAGTGCTGCTAGTTACCTGTTGAACTGGAAGTCAACTTTGTTAATCATGTTTCGAGCATGAAAGTTCCTGGACTACAAGCATAAGCTCAGTGAAATAAATTTTGGGAGTGTGACCTGTTACTGGGGTCAGTGACTGAGGTGGGTGATGATTAATGTCTTATGTTGTTCTTGTGTAACATATAATTAATGGCTTGATTGATTGGTCATGTCTGTTCAGGTTCAAGTCATTTAATATGCAATTTGAAGAGTTGCACATAAAGCAATCTCAGTGGACAGTGCCAGATCCTGAGTTGCGGGAGTCTCTTAGACTTGCTGTTGCTGAAGTTTTGTTGCCTGCTTACAGGTCTTTTGCCAAACGCTTTGGGTAAGTAACCAAGTAGGATACCACTCTTTTCCTTTCACTAATATGTTTACCAGGAGGGGTGATGTCGCTGAGAATGAATAATGGTAGCATCTTTGTACCAAAAGAGTTGATTAACAATTTTTTATGGGGCAATCGATTGGATACAAAATTATTGATTAACCTTGGTAGGGGGGAACAGAGAAAGCTGGGTTTGCATTTTTGTGTCCAGCAAAAGAAGGGTCTGAACTGCATTGTGTTAAGGTCAGGTTAGGTTCAGCAACAGATCAACATCTCACATTAGCAAATGTAATACACGAGTAGTGGATTTCTGCATGCTTACTCAATAAGACAGTTTAAACTGGGTTTGAATCGGCGTGGGGTAACATTTTCCAAGAATACAAACAACACTAGGATGGTCATTTTCACAACTACAAACAACACTAGGATGGTGGCTATCAGTAAATATCATCTCTTCTGGGCTAGATCAGAAAATGCAAAACAAGTACTATAAACACAGTTGAATTGAATTTTTTTTTTGTATTATACAGGCCACTAGTTGAGAATGGAAAGAACCCCCAGAAGTACATCAAATACTCCCCTGAAGAGCTTGATCGTCTTCTGGGAGAACTCTTCGAGGGGAAGCAGTATGTTGAGCCAAAGCGCTAAGGTCTTCTGTTTAATTTTGATTATCCCTTCATCCTGCATATATGTATATTTTTCTTGTTGTAGGTAGAATCTTTTGACAATTGAACTATACCTTCATCCTAGTTTTTGCTAATTCTTGTAATTTTATTTTTATCTTTTAATATATTTGGAATTATCTTGATTAACATTGAGGTTTAATATATATATATATATATATATATATAGAGAATTTTTCAAAACAGTATTTTTCAGTTTTTTTTTTTCTTAGATTTTTTGTCATTGTTTTGAAAAATTAAAAAAAATAGTAAAATTTTTTTCAAAAAAATGTAAAAATTGGTTTCCAAGCACATTATAATATGGAGAACATGTTAAGCGCTTCAGATCAACTATTTGGAGTTCGAAAATACAAAAATAACTTATAAGCATATCCTCCTCATATGCATATGCTTATGTAAGTAGACTAGCCGATCTCCTCTATATATATATATATATAGAGGTTGGCTATTGTGCTTCCATAAGCATATGCCCACATATGCTTATAACTCATTTTTGCGTTTCCAATGTTCAAATGGTCGATCCGAACCGTGGGCATATTCTCCATATTAATATGTGCTTGGAGACCAAATTTTACATTTTTCTGAATTTTTTTACTATTTATTAAGCCACTTTGAAAATTGCTGATCCGGGTGAACAGTAAAAACAGTGCAACAAAATTCTGGACCATATGATCAGCAATTTTCAAAGTGGCTTAATAAATAGTAAAAAAAATTCAGAAAAATGTAAAATTTGGTCTCCAAGCACATATTAATATGGAGAATATGCCCACGGTTCGAATCGACCATTTGAACATTGGAAACACAAAAATGAGTTATAAGCATATGTGGGCATATGCTTATGGAAACACAATAGCCAACCTCTATATATATATATATATATATATATATATATATATATATATATATATATATATATATATAGAGTAAGGCTACGGTGCTTTGCAAAGTAAAACCTCCTCTTTACTTCGGGCTACTTTTTGCATTTTGAAAATCCAAACAACCGATCCGAACCGTTCAACATGTTCTAAATATTGAAATGTGCTTGGAGACCAAATTTTACATTTTTTGGAATTTTTTTACTATTTATTAAGCCACTTTGAAAATCACTGATCCAACGGTGAACAGTAAAAAACAGTAAAATTTTCTGGACCACCAGATCAGCAATTTTCAAAGTGGCTTAATAAATAGTAAAAAAATTCCAAAAAATGTAAAATTTGGTCTCCAAGCACATTTCAATATTTAGAACATGTTGAACGGTTCGGATCGGTTGTTTGGATTTTCAAAATGCAAAAAGTAGTCCGAAGTAAAGAAGGAGTTTTACTTTGCAAAGCACCGTAGCCTTACTCTATATATATATATATATATATATATATATAGAGGTTGGCTAATGTCATAACATTATGACTTCGGCCGAAGTTATAACGAATCGTTTTTGCAATTTTAAAATTCAAACAACCGATCCGAACCGTTCAACATGTTCTAAATATTGAAATGTGCTTGGAGACTAAATTTTACATTTTTTGGAATTTTTTTACTATTTATTAAGCCACTTTGAAAATACTGATCCGGTGGCCCAGAAAATTTTACTGTTTTTTACTGTTCACAGTAGATCTGCAATTTTCAAAGTGGCTTAATAAATAGTAAAAAAATTCCAAAAAATGTAAAATTTAGTCTCCAAGAACATTTCAATATTTAGAAAAAGTTGAACGGTTCGGATCGGTTGTTTGAATTTTAAAAACTAATAAACGACTCGTTATAACTTCGGCCGAAGTTATAACGTTATGACATTAGCCGGTCTCTATATATATATATATGTGCTACGGTATTTTCGAACATCTGATTTGCTTTAATTTTCATGCAAAGATAAAGCGTTATTTTAAGCTAACGGAGATGGAACATTTTCAAAAAGCGCTCTCTCTCTGTTTTGTCTTCAATCGTGCCCAAACTCTTCTCCCGTTCGACAAAAACCATTTCTCCAACTCTTGCTAGGGTTTTTTCCCGCCTCCTCTCCATCGCAGTACCCCTCCTCCCCGCCCGCTCTCCTCTACAATCTCTCTCAGTTGTGCCTTCTCTCTAGTTTTCAAATTTTAAAATCATCAGACATAGTGTTCATGCTCAAAACTATGCCGGTAACGGTTATAGGCACATGCCATTATAATACATGAAAAGCATACATCACAATAAGTTTTGAGTCTTAATTTTATGGCGATTGTGATATAAATTTCTGTTATCCTTCGATTAATGTAGGAGTATTTTGAGGCTTGAAAACAAGTTGCTACACTAATCTTTGTGCTAGTTGGTATCGGCGGCAGAGATTGACATGTATATGCAGTTCTAGGGTCATTTTTGCAAATTATAGTGTATTGCATGGTTTAATTGATTTTTGAAATATATAGTGTATACATATGTGATGACTTTGAATATTTGTACACAATATATATGTTATATTTCCTTTTGCTGGAGGCAATGCCCCTGCCGTTGTTGTTTTAGTTCCTTTTTGTGCTTGAATATGTGACATACATGATGTTGTACTCTTTGTGATGTATGCTACAAAGGATGTAATAGAACAGATGATTGTTTTTGTGCTTTTCATCTCTGTGTTTATCACTGTTGTGCTTCAATATATCATTTAATTACAAAGTATAATTATTGTTCTCTACGGGAAGCTTGTTACTTCATTTACTGTTGTAATCAAATGAAAAACAAAGTTCTCTCTCCTCCCACTCACAACTCATTCAAACTCATCAGAAGAGAAAGAGAAGTAGAGAAAGAGGAAGAGAAGAGGCGATTTCAACTGGAGCATGTCTTCCTGCGACAGGGGAGAGGAGCATCCTGAATGCGCAAAATCTATATTGAGACTGTAAATTTCAGCTTTAAAGTAATGAATTCAAGTTGAAATTGGTGACATATAATAGGCATTAGTGTGCACCACTGATTTGAGCATTTCTGACTATGTAAGAAATCCAGGAAATACAAATTGAGGTCCTTTGAGATTTTGTAATTGGGAGTGCCGTAATTGATGGAGAGCAGATGAGTTGAGAAGATT
Organism: Carex parvula; assembly: GCA_025461045.1. Taxonomy (NCBI): domain Eukaryota; kingdom Viridiplantae; phylum Streptophyta; class Magnoliopsida; order Poales; family Cyperaceae; genus Carex; species Carex parvula. Next base: position 185,962 of record JAJGRW010004780.1, on the reverse strand, counting down.
GAAGATAGTTTCACCTAACCTGTGGTATTTTGAGAAGGAGCTCTGTCGTCACTTTAGCTGGAGGGTGGTCTTACTCGGAAGGTACGAGCAGAAGACGAAGTGAAGCTGCGGACAGTTGGAGGGAGGCTTGTGGAGAAATTGACGGAGACAGGAGGAAGAGAAGGAAGGGAATGAGAGGAGATGGCGGGGGGGAAGAAACGGGAGATTTTTCCAACGGAGGGAACTGAGTAGGTGGGTTTCCCGTGTTTGGGAGGTGAAATTTTAGACGGCGAAGAGGGCGATGAGGGAGTGGACAGGTGGCAGAGTGAGGGATGACAACATTTTTTCATTTCTAGAAGTAATTGGAGAGGCAGGGGCTAGGTCTGCGTTCAGCAAACGCTAAGCCGTTGATTTTCCATCGGAGGACAAGTGGGGGCTGGGTCTTTGTTGAGCGAAAGCTAAGCCGTTGATTTTCCATCCGACGACCAAAAGACGGAGCGCTACTGTTACAGTACCAACTCATCCAAAATTAAGATATTAGTAATAATATAATCTTTTTTCATAATATATGTTAAATTATAGGGTATCATGGTTTTAAATAGCTAGCTATAGCAGCGCTATAGCTACGCTATAGCTTTTTCGGACCATAAAAGCTAAGCTATGAAATAAAGGTGCGCTAATTCAGCTACGACCGCTATAGCTGTAATAGCTGACCGCTATTACCACTATGCGCTATGCGCTATTGCTACCGCTATGCTACATGAGTTTTTTTTTTTGCGATTTACATGAGATTTTGTTCTTATTTATGATGCTACATGGTCTGCTATGATAAGTATTTTAAACCAAACTATGTGCTTATGTTCCTATTTGTGATTTAGTCTCTCATTCTATATCAGAAAATATTCAAATATTAATTCTTTCTTTTGCTTGCTCTTTGTCTAATATTCACTTGTAAAATTATTGCCGTTCGTTTCAATTGAAAGCTAATTTTGATTATTATAATATACAAAATGTTCAAATAAGTATACTTACTTCATTTCACTTGTAAAATTAATTGCTCTTTGTCTATTTTAATATGTAATACTATCAAGTATGAACTATTAAATAATGTTACTTTGTAGATTTTTTTTTTCTTCTTATTTGCATGATTGAAAAAAGTATAGACTTAGATTAGTTATCATTTGATTGCTACTCCAATTCTCTAATATCGATCATGTTGATAATTAGTAGAAATATAGAATATAAATTTTGAAACGAAAAAAACGCTATGTATGATAGCTTCTGCTATAGCTACGCTATTCGCAATAGCTTTTTTTTTTGTCTCCCCGCTATGCTGCTATAATCGCTATTTAGAACCTTGTAGGGTATACATCTATTTTAGTCAAATACAAATAATTAAAATTTAAAATCATATCTATATTTGCATCAGCATAGATTTTTGGATAGATAATATCCGATCCGTTAGCACCCCAGGCGAGATATCATAAGCTGTAATTGTTTTTTTGGTATGTAGGTGTTACAAATATAGATCTTATCTAAAATAATAGATTTTAAATTTAGAATTCATCTAAATTGGCGTGGTAAAGAATAGATTGCTAACCATAATTACAATATTCACGAATTATTTGCGAATAATTCGTTTTTTTGTGATGATGAATCAAACATTGAATTATTCAGTTGACCAAACTTTGACTGAATTATTCCCGAATAATTCGCAAATTTTACGAACTTTTTCCGAATTTTCCAAACTATTCACGAACTTTTCCTGAATTTTTCCATAAAACTTTTTTTTTGATTTCTTGTAGGACTTAGATCTCTGATTCAGATAATTCCAAATCATTCTCGAATTATATTCTAATTAATTCCGAATCACAAACTTTTGACCAAGTCAAACCGAATTCGAATAATCCATTTGTGACTTAGCGTCCAACTTACGTCCAACTTACAGATCTTCTTGAACATAACATTTTAATATATTACAATATAATTTCTGTAGCATTACGGACACTCCAGATTGCGTGGTGGGTCGGCGACAATTCGGCTTTGCCATAAACATAAAACTGGAAGCCCAGACGTGAAAGGATTGCTATAGGAAACTAAAGTTTGAAGTCACCACAAAGGATCTAGATTCCAAAAATGTTAATCTTATGTTTGAAGCCTTGAATGCTGGCACATCACCGTGTGGGCCCATCCGGACACGGTTTTCCCAGAGTCCGGATCCCCTAAAGTAACCCAATTTTTGAGTTTTGACGTGTACGGTGCCTATTCGGTGGTAGCGCAGGGGGCCAGTATTATTTGTGGGGTCCAGGTTCTTTAAGATTCGTGTTAGAGCACCTTGGACGGTTTGAATCAAAACTCAAAAATTGGGTTACTGCACTGGATCTGAATTCGTTTTCCCAGGGGTTTGACAACATCGGACCGTTATTAGACCCCAGATTCGTCAATCACCATCGTCCAGAAAAAATCTAAAAATACATAACTCGATGACTCTTTCTTTCCATGGATCTTTGATCGGCTAATTCTATAGGAACCCTCTCCATTCTTCTCACCTCTAGCCTCGCTTACAAGCTATCTGTCACCTTCATCTTCCATTTCTCAATCAATTGCATTAACACCCATTGTTTTGGTTTTCGATCTCGTCGGCTTCCGGTATGAGTACATCTACAAACAACGAACCGAAGCCTCCAGTGATGGGCTACCCAGCCCCTCCAGCCCCAGCCGCAGCTGCCGCTCCGGCTGCCTCCGCCTACCCTTACCCAGCGCCACCTCCCCACGCCACGGCTTACTACTATGGAAACCCAAATCCATCTTACCCCGCCTACCCAAACCCTAACCCTAATTACAACCCTGGTTTGTACACTCAACCTTCCCGCAACGCTTTATGCCTTCGCCGCCTGGTCATGATCGCCATCGTCTTCCTCCTAGCCACGGGTGCCGCCACCTTCATCACCTGGCTCGTTCTCCGGCCCCGACTTCCCGCCTTCTCAGTTTCCTCTGCCTCCGTCTCTTCTTTTAACGTCTCCACCTCCACCTCCGTCTCTCTTGACCTCTCCCTAACCTTTACCGTTCAAAACCCTAACCACAAGCTCAGCGTCACTTATTCTGACATCTCTACTGACATCAGTTACCGCGGCGAAACCCTAGCTGACACCAATCTCTCTCCTTTCTATCAACAGAAGGAAAATACAACACAATTCAGTGCACATCTGGTGGCAGTAGGCCAGTATGTCGGCAGTGATGTCACAAAGGGAATTCAATTGGAAAGAGGGAAGGATAATGGAGGTGTGCATTTTCAGGTTAGGATCTTCTCCTGGGCGGTTTTTAACTCGGGTGGATGGCGAACTAGAAGGCATGTGATGAGGGTTTATTGTGACGATGTGATTATTGGTTTCAGTGGGAGCAACAACTTGACTGCAACTTCAGGGAAACTTTTGGGTGCCCCGAAACAATGCACAGTCAGTATATGACTGGTAAGTTTGTATATTGGTTTTGAAATAAATTTTAGATTAGTCAAGCGTTTTAGTAAATTACGAAATGATAAGAGTATAAATCGGCTGTGATTGACTAGATTAAGTAATTGTAGCAGTATCAACAATGCAGTCACCTTATATCATTGTAAGCCATAATATTTGTTTAGTAAAAATGTCATTGAGATGTTTGATGTGATGTTGTTAATTCCTTTTTGAGGCATTAATTTTGAACTCGTTTGGTTGTTGGCTGGACTAATTTATTTGTAAGTCGTTGCTTCATTGGAAAATATTAACAGTACATTTTCTAATAGTAGTTTTTGCGGGGGTCATTTTAAAAAATAAATAGCATACTAGGAAAGTGAGAGGTGTAAGGCTTTTGTTATAGGCTCGTTGTTTTAATTAGTTGACTTGTTCGCTTAAAGAAAAATCTTTTCTTTCTAATAGAAATAACATAATAGGGGTTCTAATGCATACTAGGATGTTTTTATGCCGGGATTCCAATTTTACAACCGTTGATATCTACAGCAGAAGAAGGTAATATGTCACACAAGGATGTGGTGATTGTGCACAAAATGCTCGAGAACGCAAGTGTGCTTCACAACCAAAAATAAAATAAAAAATAAGGTGCAGATACAAATGCCTAGCACAAGATGTATAGGACACTGTAAAGTAGTATTTGCAAGTAGCGGTTAAATTTGCTAATGACTATAATTCAGTAATTCTGACTATTTTCGGCTTTCTAAAAGCTCTGGATGTCATTATCTGTGTTTTGTATTTTGTGTCCTGCTAAGCTTTTGGCAATTTTTGGGATAATCGGAATTTCACTTTTTATGGAAGTTAATTAGTTGCTTTAGTATAGGTGGTAATGGAATGGATTGGGGCCAGGTCAACCTCATCTATTCTCCTTCTTTTATGTGCAAACCTGTCTTGTCAAGCCAGCTGGATGAGATAGCTTAACCAGCATCGACACAACCAGTCAACCTGACCTGACCCGTAATAAGTTCAATACTTACCGTTTGTTTAGCTGTTGGTTAGTCTAAGAATTCAGTAGCTGAGTTGGTTAGTCTGCTCTCTGCTGGAAGGAGCAGGGGTCCAGGGTATGAAGTTTGAACCGCTGTCCTGTAGTTATTTATTCTCTAGCTTTTATAAGCTCTGTACATTCCAGGTACATTCTGTAATAAAAAATAATTATAAAGATCCTCAATTCTGTTGGATCATGACCTGCAGGCGGCATAGGAATGCTTGCCCCAGTGACCCATTTAACCCATCAGGTCACGCAAGGTCGCAAGGATTACGAGCCCTCGGTATAACCATTATTACTATAAATTTCATAATGCATATAGAGCATTGTCTTTTGCCACTTTTTTTGGCACTGGGGTTATGCTGTCAAACTTGTCTTTTCATGTCCACTTTCAGAAACCAGCTGGTAGCTTAAATTGGTTGTTTTCACTCTTGGTTTTTTTTGGAGAGAAATATTCCTACTTCATCAAACTCAACTGGAGTTACTTGACATGGCTATGAATGCAAAAGTTTGAGATGAATCCTTGAGATATTAAGTTGTGCATATAATCCTCAATCTGTCCATCTGTCCATGGGAATTTCTGTTCGTCACTTTTGCTTTTTTGGAGAAGAAATTATGATAGTGTATGCAACTTGAGATTGAGACGCTCTCAGTTTAGTAAGCTGTCTGGTTTTGAGGGTTTTTTTGCATCGAAGAATATAGTTCGACTGTTGTGAGATGAACCTTCAGTCTGTTGTGCACTAGATAATATTGCAAAACTCTATTAATTTCACAATTCACGTAGGACAATTCAATTCAATTAGAATACGAACATACATATCGCACCCTATGCAGCTTTGCACCACACAGCGTGATATTGGGTGATGTTTATTCAATTTTTACTAGGATACAATTGTCGGTGTCATATCGAACACATGCATGATACGAGACCAACATTAGTGAATCGAATTGTCAGTGTTGTGATTCATGATTCAAATTGAAGACCAGTATCCTTGCCCACGGGGGACCTTGTTTCGAAATTCCATGAATTAGAAAAATTCTCTCGCTGTCTTAGGCCATGCTAACAACTGCATCTGCATGGCTTCATTGACTTGTTTATTTTAGCCATCGTGCCATGGTCACTCTCAGTAGATTGTATACGTGTAAGTGCACCTGCTCAAATGAATAAAAATTACAGGATCATTTTCTTCATATATGACTAATTGACATTAGGGCCAGTAAATTGTCTACAGAGAATATACTATTTGAGTCTCAGTTTTAGCTTGAAGTGCCACAATTTATAATTTAACTTAGTATTTAAATCATAGGAAAACAAAAGAGGGCATAAATTTCAAGTTATTTTATCTACTCATAAGTAAAAAAAAAAAAAAGTAGACTGGGGTTTTTACAGATGGATATGTATACAGAATTCTTTCGGCTCTCTTTTATAAAGTTGCAAACATTCCGATTTTGCTTCTTGATTCCTTTCAAATTGGAGTTTTGGATAACTGAAAACAACATTGTGGACAATGAAATTCTGACAGTAACGTATGGTTGTCCGGAGGCTCATGTCTTTTATCTCTATTTCTCTCTATTGGGTTTTGTAGAGGGCTTAAAAAGTATAATTTTTCTAATTTGGTTTGGGACTGAAAAGAAGGGATTCATCATTCATTTCACTTAACCCTCCTAGACCCACCTCCCGATAGTATGTTGACTTTTGTTGACCCTACTGCTCTTGTGCTGGTTCTCTCCTTTCCTTGTTAGTATTTCTTTAACACCTTGTTTGGATGGAGAGCAGAGGAAGGAAGGGAAGGTGAAGAACATAAGAGAATGGAATAGAAATGAAGACTAATATATTTAATCTCTTCGTGTTTGGATGATTAACGAGGAAAAATAAATTAAACTTTTCTTTCCGTCTTGTTTCTTGTTTGGTTGATTAAAATTTAGAAAGTTAATGAGAAATTCGGTGGTTATTGTAAGTTTGTGATAAAAAAACTCGTATGAGAATTATATTAGTAAGATATAAGGTTGAGCATTTGTGTTTCTAAAAATATTTGCAACAAAATTTCTTTCCATCCGTTACACCTCAAATCGGGAGAGAAACCAATTCTATTAATTACAATGATACAATATTAAACCTTTCATCTTCTATACCCTTCACCTCCAACATAATTTTATCAACCAAACACGATTCGACGGAAAGTTTTCTTTTCTTTCCATTCCCTCCTTTCCTCTACTCTCCATCCAAACAAGGTGTAAAAAGTAACACTAAGATCTTCACTCTGTTAAGGATTGCTTAAGCCTTGTTAAGACCTCATCTATCTCTAACTAGAATTTTCTTGCCTTCTGAAAATAATAACAGGGTTTGGAAGGAATCAGTTCATCTCGCTACGTAAATTCTCTACCGGTCCAATTTTGATGAGAGAAGGCTTTTCTTTGGTACAGAATTTCAATGAGAATAGGAATTGTTGTAAAGATCAGAAACTAGATTGGATAGGTCATGGGTACAATAATAGGTACCCAATACATGTTAGGTATTTCAGCTTATAGATCGGTGCAGTCGGCATGCAGTGTGATAGTGAACCCTCTAATTCGACCCAGCTTCAATATTTAAGAAGCTGCTTTGGGAAAAATTTGATAGAGTCGATGATACACAATCTAAATAGAAACTACTCTCATGTTTATGGAACTTTACTATGAAAATACTGGTATTGAGATCCTTGTAATTTGGTAAAGCTGGTAAGAAACAATTCCTTTGCCACCTCTTTATACCAGTAATTAGACAACTATTGGCGGTTGCTGCAGGAGCAGATATTTATGTTTGAAAAAGGAAAAAATATTTTGACTTGTTTAAGAGTAAAGGCAAAAAAAAAAAAAAAAGTTAAAGCAATACATCTTTGGAGTTTGGAAGTGATGGTTTAAGAAAGAAGGATACACCTCAACCATATTATTATTTTACGTGATTATATGAGAATAGATGAGTTTAGATCTAGAAAGGAGAGTCATTTGTCTCGTTGTAAATCTGTTTTTTTATTAATTAAATTTGTTTCTAGGCATTTAAAGCCACTAACCTTGAAAAAAATCATATTATTATTGCCAGACAGTTGAGTACTGGTATGGTAGGATCAATCTATCTCCCCGGCTTGAGATGTGAGGATTTAGGTAGGAATTTCAGGTTAATGTGGGAATAAAGAAGAAAAAAAATTCAAAACTGGGCCAAACTCCGATTACCGACTATTGGCACGGTTATGCATGGTGCCTTATCAGATTTAGTACCAATAAGTACTAAATGAAATGCAGTATACTTTTCAGATGCAAGGTGCAGTATAATTTGGAATGTTCTGATTTTAGTTGACTGCATTTCTTAAAATCAGCTATTGCAGAAAAAACTGGAACTTAATTTCGAAGTTCGTGAGACCTTCTGTGAATGAATATGATTAAGGATCATGCAATGTAGATATTTGTTATAGTTAGTTCATTGATTTTGCATTAGCATCGTGCAATATATTGATTAACTGTCTTATTAAGATGGAATAAGGACTGATACAGCTATGGAGGTTATCCTTTGGATGAGTTCCTTGGGAACAGAAAGAGGATTTATTTCTTAAAATTACTTGTATTATATCAGAAACTTGTATAGTTAGATTGGACTCATACTAGAGCTTTGTATATTAACTTTTTCTTTCAATACATTTGTTGGCATTTATTTATGCCAACCATAAAAAAAAAAGGGAATAAGGACTTGCATCTCTCCTAGTATCTCATTCACTAGGAACAACACTCAACCGTCTTTTTGATTTTTAACTCTGATGGTGGTGTTTGGTTGTGGCTAAATCTATAAGGCCTAATTATTTGTGGTTGGTTGATGTTCAAAGTTATATCTTGCCTAAGTTATTCTTATTGGTAAGAGTTTTGGGTGACTTAGACATGACTTAATTTGTTTTATAATGGAATGACCTACCCCCTTATTTTTACAACCTTTGACAATATGATCCCGTTCCATTTTAAAAATAATCTCTGCAGCTTTATGCATCTTTTTGTAGCTCAAGTTTTTTTTTTTTTTATAGAAAACCCATATGTATATTGCATTATGAGAAAAAAGTTATTAACAAAGTTACCTTGCATAATTGAAAATATAGCTCTTAAAGAAAAAAAACTAGTACAAACTATTTATAAGCAGTAAAAAGGAATCTAGCTACCCCCTTTCTAAATTGGTCAAATGTAAAAGTGGAGGATCAAATGGTAACTTTCTCCCTATCTTTTCTGACAGCCTTATCTCCATTTACCAACATGCAAATTGCCCCTGCTCCATCGCTGTAATCCCTCATTTTTACCAGCGATTGCTGCTTCTTGCTCGCACGTTCCATTGGAGATATGTTGTTGAAATTGGAAGAAATCTTGGTTGAGTTGTATACACACAGTGATCTCTCACTTAATTTCTTGATGCCTTTGAGAGTACCCTACAACCCCTTCTCTCATGATACCACATTACCACTTTGCACATTTTCTCAAAAAAGCAGGAAGCGAAATATCGTCTGATACATAAATTGAATGGAAAAGGAAAATTAAAAAACTAACGTGGCTAAATGTTTGCTGCATCAAATGTAAAGCTGGACTTCTACCCCTACAAACTTAATTGGAAAAACTCTGAACTCAAGCTTGTAGCTCAAGCTTGGAATAAAAGAGGACCCTTGACTCTTGATTAAAAAAGGAAAAACAAATTGAAGGTTAAGAGAAAAACTGAAACTATAAAGAACACATACTTTGAAGATCTTGAATTAGTGTCTTTAGTTGAGCGCGTTCTTCATTATGCCATAGCTTCTTTTCTAAGATAAACCAAAAGTTCATAGTTGGAATTAATCATAAAATGATTGCAATTAATGTAAAACACTAAAAGTAGACTAAGGCTAGTTTAATGTACACTGATGCTTAAATAAACAAGTGAGAGATTGGTCAAGGCTATTGGCCTCACTGGATAAGTAGATGACCAATTGAGGCTTAATTTGGCTAAACTAGGAAGATCAAATGTAATGTACTCTCTCTTTACCTTACCAGCCAGGTTCAGTATCAGTGTAATTTTGACGTAGCACAGTTTGGAGCATCTGGGAAAAAAAATTAGAGAAAAAAAAAATTTAAAGCAAAACAGTACTTACTGCTGCTGCTGATCGATCAACATACTGTGATTGTGTTGCAAATAGGCGCACCGGATAGGAGCTCAAAATAAATGGAATTACTAAATTAGATTGCAGGATGGTTGCAACTTAATCAATTTGCTCTAGCAAGAAGCTCAAGTAGGGTTTCAAACCCTTTCACTCCACATCGCGAGAGAGAGGGCACACGAAAACGAATTACAAGCGAAATGGTTTCAAACCCTTAGGCCAGGAGAGAGAGAAAAGAAGCGATATTATGTCGCTGACAGTGGACCCACAACGAGACTAAAGTTAAAGCATCTTCATAAATAGATTACTTAGTTTAGGTCTGTTTAAGCTGGACTAACTTTAAAGCTATTCTATGTTAGACCAATTAGTATAAAACTCATTTGATGGAATAGTTGAGCCTAAAATCTCTTATACTCCTCTTATTCCACATTTATTCCACAACCAAATATGGGGATCGGCTTTTTTAGAAAAAAACTTAGATGTATATCGATTGGATCGTTTAGATCTCACTCAAAATTGGAGAGCCGAGGTTGCACAATCTTCTATTGGTCCGATCTCGATGTGAAAAGTATATAAGAAGATAAGTTTGCCAAGTACGCGGGAACTTGTGTTTGTTTATGGATGATGAGTGTTGAATCATTAGATGTCTTTTATGTGATTCCTTTTTTGTTTGAGTTTAAATAAAAGGGAAATATTTTGACCTCTTAAGCCATCATACCTGAATCAGTCCCCGAACTAGTTCAACTGAAAAAAATTTCAATTTTATCGAACTGTTATTTGATCTTCTATTGAAGCCAAATTTTCTTCTGACTCGTCATTTAATATTGACTGCTCAAAAGACTTCAGATTTTCAACGTTGACTACCGAACACATTTTCATGTAATGTGGTAGATCAAATTGGCAAGCATTATCACCAATCTTACGAATGACTTTGAAAGGGCCGTAGCAAATTGGCTTCAGTTGCTTACCTTCCCCTTTCAATCTTTTCCCTAGGTGCAACCATACGAGATCACTAACTTGAAAATCAGCCTTTGTACGATGTCGATCATGTCGAGCTTTGTACTTTTGCTGTGTCTTCTGTAATTGCTTTTCAACTTCACTATGTACTCGTCGTATGCTTTCAAGATACTTCTGGGCCTTCAACTCGTCATTTTCACGAGTCGTCTCCGAATTTGACTTGAGAGTAAGTTCAATGTCAAAAGGGCTTTGCGGCAAGTATCCCAAACATACTTCAAATGGTGATCGATTAGTAGAGCTGTGAATGGCTCAATTGAAAGCAAATTGTAAGTATGGTAAACATTCGTCCCAATTAGTGGGGTGTCGGGCATTGTAACCTTGTAGTAGATGCACAACAGTTCGATTGACAACTTCTGTTTATCTATCTGCCTGGGGGTGAAAAGCGGTGCTTCTTTGCAATTTTGTGTCCATCATAGACCAGAGTTTACCTTTCAAAAGCAGTATGTATGTTAGGTCAGCATAAATTCACAATGGATTTAGCTTGGCAATCTTGAAAATTATCATATATGAACGGTACATAAACTAAGATTTAAATGCTTAACACAAATACATTAAAGGGTTGTAGACATCGGTTTAAAGTCTTGAGAAACAAATTTTAAAGTGCCTACTAACTTTTACTGTAAAAAGAAAATTGAGAATTTACATGTAAAATTTAAAGGCTTGACACGAGTAGTTTAAATGATTGTAGACAGAGGTTTAAATGTTTGTAGATACCAAAGTAGAAAGTGAAGTTGAGTGCCAATTTACTACATATTTTGAATGTAATGTACATGGAGATGCTCTCAAAGATTTTCAATATCTATTTGCTTGATTAATTGCAACAATGTTTACTCATTTGTACAAAATAAATTGTACTCTTCTCCAAATTTTGATCCGAAGGTGTTCCTCACCCGGGTTTCACCAAGAGACAAGTGCGGCTGACTTAGAATTAGGTGCTCTCACTTTAAAGACTGACCTCAAGGGGATAACTCATGAATGAACATGCTTCAATATGTCACTAGAGAGGCTCACGATGCTTCTATTGTTTCTCTTCATTTTTTCATGAATGAACCTGTCCTCTTGAGCTCTGCTACTGATAACTCAATTAATGTAAGAAAATATTGTAGTCCCTAACTGCATTTAGAGGGAGTTTTAAAGGAGTCTCAAAGACTCTTAGACGTTTTTCGGTTAAGCTCTCTAAACTAATAAGTCAAATAAGCGTGTGCAAGGAAAGTAAATGGAGTAGAGTTTATAGACAGTTGACACGTAAGATGATAATGGAGTTCGGCGTAAAAAACCTACGTCTTCGGGGTAGAGCAACATCGTTGGCGCCCCTTTTTTTATTACCCAGAAAGAAAGGACACAACACGTGACACGTGAGTCCAGCAACGGTGGGAAGTCACGGCCTAACCAGTGTGCAAGTTGAGCCTAAAAGCTTGAGCTGGAGAGTCCCTTGGGATCGTCACACAACTATGGATATATGTGAGTGGAAATGCTCTGGCTAACGTACTCCTTCGCGCCCTACAAGCAAACCACACTAGCGGGAATGAAAAGCTCTAGAACTTAATCCTAGACACTAAACTATATCTCCAAAAAGATAAGTCGAGTGGATTTGAGAGTGTTGATAATATATTGAAGTTGAAGTTCACTCAACAATGGAAGCTATCATGTGTTGCACAATAAATGCGTTTTCAAATGTGAGAGGCGGCTAGCTTAGCAAATCTGAAGTGATGATAACTCTTTATATAGTGGGAGGATTTATATTTGCTAGATCCACTCTAACGGGAAGAAACCCGTTAGGTTGGATTGTACGGATATTGAAGTTAGAATTTCTGCAAAATAATTCAAATTAATATTAACAGTTCTAAAAGTTTATGCCAATTTAGAACGGTTAGTACAAATTGTCTCACAAAACTTGATAAACAACCATACGGATGTCATCCGTCTTGCACGAAATCAAATTGAAACTTTTTGACTTGTCATTATAAATTGGTTCCATATATTTGTTTTGATCAAGGTAGATGCTCCAAAAATCAACAAGTCTCAAATATATTTTACTTAACTACTTGATTATTATACAAATTTATAGCTTCGTAAATCTTGTTGACTTCTCAGGTTCATCAAAAGAATCTTGAAATTCAACACCTCTGAACCGTGATTCTTTATTATAAATCTTGAAATTAAAGCTCTGAACCTGCAAACTCATTAAATCGTGTAAAATGTTAAATTCAATTAGTGTATGTTTTACAAATTTAGTCAAACAAAGTATTAGAAGATTGCATGCAGCCAACAGATATATGCGCTAGTTTCCTCTTGGTTTCTGAATTTGCTTATTGCTCAGTTCTCAATTTGAGGTTCCGAGTTTAAATACTTAGTAGATCTTTTTTTATGCTTCAAAAGATATATTTTCAAAGGAAAGGAAAAGCACATGAACTTATAGTACATTTAGAAAAGGTGACAGAGGTTTAAATGAGACAGGTTCACATATTACCATATTCCTAATATGCAAGGTGTAAACGTTTGCCACAATAATTTTCAATGGTTATAAACAGAGGTTTAAATGTTTGATACATGATCCATAATATGCACGGGTTGATCATAACTTCCATTTATTTTTTACATTCTTTTGTAAAATCTGCTTAGATTAAAGATGATTGACTGTCTTTTCCTTTTAAATTAGTAGATCCATCCAAATAATGTTGTTCAAGCTCTAATTAACTACACTTACAGGTTAGCTATGCTTTAGGAGCATTGTATTACCTGTGCAATGCTTCAACACGCAAGGAAATTTTAAGCCCAAAAGTGGTACGAATTATAAGGGAATACTCTACTGCTGAAACAGTTAACTCAAGTTTTGACTACAAATTAGAGTTTTCGGTTTGCCTATCAGGCTGTCATTTTGTCGTGCAGTTCTCAACAGGGTTTGAAGATAACCTATTTTGCAACTGATCTTATTTTCATTTCCTTTTGAGTTTTGATTTTTTTGGTTTAGACTCGTTTGAAGATGATTATCTTCATTGGTTTTCCCTTGCAATTATGCAGATGATCAGAAATGTGGAGGCATTGGATGAGATAAATTAGATGCTTGTCAGAAGCTTCTCAACTGGCATGGTGGGATCATCACCAGAAGTGGCCTTATCCATCGGTAACATGCTTAACACAGTTTATGAGATGAATTAGATGTACTTGGTTTAACAAGCATCAAATGGTACAGAAACTTGTAGAAAGGGAGGAGAAGTATACTGTATACAAACAGGGAGGGTACTGGTGTAGGAGTTAAAATTTTCAAATTAGTTGCAGGTTTATTTCGATTGAAAATAGGGAATAAATTAGGGGCCTCCATGTAAAAACTTGCAGAAAGGGAGGAGAAGTATACAAACAGGGAGGGTACTGGCGTAAGGTGTTTAATTTCTCAAATCAATTGCAGGTTTAGTTCGATTGTAAATAGTGAATAAATTAGGGGCCTTCAAGTAAATACCCTTTTTGTCAGATCAATGAAATTGTTAGTGAGTTTCAACTCACTGACCTTCAAAAACTATACTGGTCACTGATTCAGACTTCAGAGACCTGTGCTTACTCAAGAGGCTTAGGATCATGAGGCACTGTGATCATGCTCTAAGTGAGTGCATTTTCTTTTTATCTCCCTTTCTCATGTATTTACCAAATCAAGCAAATAACACTTTTCATTTCATGTAGATGTTTTTATAATTGGAGTAGAACTAGGGTGCTCTCGAGTTCACCAAGCCCTTGGTGAACTCAAGTCCAAAACTTATCGGATCGGCTTCAAACGACGAATCCGACCGTTGAAACCCGTCTACCTTACGAGTGATGCGTCTACATGAAAAAATTTTAAATTTTGAAATTAATTTTGCATAGAGTCAAGTGGTCAAAATTAGAAGGTTAATAAATTAATTTTAATGCATTCGTTTTTTGACATTTTTTTACCACTTGACTCTATGCAAATTAATTTCAAAATTTAAAATTTTTTCATGTAGACGCATCACTCGTAAGATAGACGGGTTTCAACGGTCGAATTCGTCGTTTGAAGCCGATCCGATAAATTTTGGACTTGAGTTCACCAAGAGCTTGGTGAACTCGAGAGCACCCTAGTTCTACTCTTTATAATTGTGTGATCTCTCGATTTTGTATTTGTACCACAAAACTTTTGCTCCTCCAACCTGTCAAAGAAGCAGATGAAGTGAAATTTGCTACGCTAAATAAACTTTTAGATGAGGCAGTAACTGTTATGCTTGGAACCCTGTTTGTTTAATGATTTTAATTTTACCCAGTTTGTTTCTAAGACATTGGATGATTGTTGCCTAATAATTCATAGTTTTATACTTAATATCTCGCATAATTGTGACATTTGTTGCTTTAGAAATGTTATATTTTACAAAAAAACAGTGAAGTTTAAAAACTTGATTGTAGTGTTTTAAATACTTGAGTGTACTACTTAAACGCATAATACTATAGGTTTAAAAACTTGATTGGAGTGTTGTTTTATTTTGAAGTTTGCATGTGTGAAAATGGCATGTTAGTTAACAGTTGTAAACAGTGAATGTTTGTGTTGACTTGTTGAAGTTTGTTTCGTATACTTGTTTTGATATAATTTTGTATTTTTTATATGCTTCATATTTGTATTTTAAATGGTTGCAAACAGAGCTTTAAAGGTTTCAGGATAGGTGTCAAAAGTGTCACATGGAAAAAAAGTGCTAGCTGAAAAAAAAATTATAAATTAGGTTTGAGATTTAAACACTTGAACGTAATAATTTAAATGATATACTTCAGAAGTTTAAATGGTTGAGAAACTGCATTTCAAGAGGCGTACCGACCAGCTTCTAGAAGGTCGACGTGATCAAAAGTGTCAGCTGTAAAACAATTAACTTAGATTTGAGGTTTAAAACACTTAGACATAGTAGTTTAAATGGTAGTCATCGAAGTTTAAATGGTTGAGAAGTTGTGTTCCAAAAGACGTACCAATTTTCTAAAAGATCGTTGTGATCAAAAGTACCAGCTGTAAAATATATTTTTTAGCTTAAATTCGATGTTTAAACGCGTGAACATAGTAGCTTAAATGGTAGACATGAGAGGTTTAAATGGTTTAAAATATTCACTCCAACTGTATAAAAATAAAATATCTATAAGTTTGATATGAGGTTTAAATGTTTGATTGTAGCATTAATTACTTTAAATAGTTTCCATGACAGGTTTAATTAGTTACATACTAATCCGAGGTTTAAAAGCTTGAGAATTTAAAGTGCTCATGAGCTTTATTTAGAAAAAAACAACGACTTGAAAATAATTCAAAAGTATTTCTTCATGAATCTCATTTGAAAGATAAAATTGAGTAGAAAACGTTCGTATTTTTATATTAGCAAAATTTATCACAAAATCGTGGGAAAAATGAATGAAAATTATAAAAAAAAAGAGTGGATGATATTCGAAATCGAGTAAATATATTGGACTAATTTGAAAATTTTAATCTCATGAATATTATATTGTGCTTCTCTTTTGTCATCTCTGCGATATAATAAAAAAAAATGAAAATAAGATGGGATCAAGCCTCTAATTTCATATTTTATTGATAAATTTTAGAAATAATAAACATTTCAAAAAGCAATCTCTGCAATATAATTAATGAAAGGGGAATGTGAAGTACGCTCAAAACTGCATTTTTTTATTTATTTTTTTGTTAAATTCCATATAGTTACAATTCAATGATACTTTAATTAGGAGCTAGTAGTCGATGACAAACCGACTATGAATTAGAAATTAATCGCACTTTTTGTGTCGAAGTCGTGCGAAGTTTCACACATTGGCGAATCATGATAGGGAATAAAAAGCATATCATGTGCGATATAATTTGTTGCAATAATAAATGATTAATTTTATAATGCAATATGAATATGAATAATTGCGATGGTCTTAGCCTTAGCCCTTAGGTCACCCTTGTGGTTGTTCGTGGTATAATGTAAGACGCTACCTTTTGTCAGTTATCACACTTTTTATTTTTATATTAAAAGCAACCGGGCCCAAAAGAAGCTTCCTCTTAGCCTCTTATCCTGTCTGTACCTTGTTCTTTGTACCTGCCGCGTTTTCCGTTTACTTCAGTTGACAAGCGTTGATCCCTATTATATTTTCGGTGCATATTAAATTCGGATTAGTTAAAGAAACTATTATTATTATTTCAGCTAGCATCCAGTTATCATTAGAAAATGAATTTGAATCAATTTAATAAATTTCAACCTGATAAACCTATTTGAAACTTATTCTTCTTCTTGAATCCGTCCTTGGTCCGTTCAAACCTCAAAATTAAAAAATAAGGATGGGTTGTCTTACAAAAGATGTCAATGAACCTCTAAAATTGAGGAATCTAATTACACCATTTTATGGTAACAAATTTTGACACAATAAGGTTATAAGTTATTTTTGTGATTTGAAAATTCAAACAGTCAATCCGAATTGTTCATCATGATCTCCATATTAAAATGTGCTTGAAGACCAAATTTTACATTTTTTTTAAATTTGTTTAGTATTTATTAAGATGTGTACAAAATGACTGTTTTCAAACAATTCTGGACCATTGAAAAACAATGATTTAAAAAAATTCTAAAAAAATAGTAAATAATTTCCAAAAAATGTAAAATTTTGTTTACAAGCACATTTTAATATGGAGATCATGTTGAACAGTTCGGATCGATTGTTTAGATTTTAAAATCGAAAAAATGACTTATAAACATATTGTGTCAAGATGTGTCACCATAAAATGGTGTAATTGAATCCCTCCTCATTAAAAATATTGAGTTATTACAGAGAGATGACCATATGTTTTAGGCTTACATTTTTATTATGAATAGTCTAATAACTGATATGAAACTTCGTCATTTGTTGTAATATAAAAGCTATTATGTTACTTCTTAAAATAGTGTTATTTTATTAAACATGAATATTTGTAATTAGTATGAATATCTGCAAATATTTCTTTTAAATAGTACAATTTAGTATTTTACAAAAATTTGATATATAGATCATAGAATCAATCTTTCGGGTATGAACAATTTTTTTTTTTTTTTTTTAGTAAGAAATAGGAGTCGAGTGAACAATTAAAACTTTGACCGTTAGAATCATCAAGTGAAATGCAAACGCTAGTACTATTTACAAACTCTAATTTTATATATGTAGAATTATATAGATTGAACTTTTTTGTAATAGAGTATGTGAATAAGCAAGTTCCTAATTATAAATTTGGCTTTCAAAAATAGTTAACTTTATGAACTGCTACAATTAAGCCTAAAATATATCAATAACCAAACCAAGCTTCCCATTTGTCCTATATATTTGGTCACAGGTCTCCTATACATGCCTACAAATTCTAAAATTGAAGCAAAGTGGAATAGTAGTTCCAACACTTTCCCAAGCATTAATCATTTTATGGCAACCATTGATCTGCCCCTTGCCTATCTCTAATAGTGCACATACCTACTATCAATCTAGCGTTTGTTAAACCTAATACCCTAAGCAACATTCCTCCACTTTCTAGCTATAATTTAATCTTTAAAACCACAATCCAATATCTGATCATTCATAGTAGGGGTGTCAATGGTACCTTTTTAGTCATTTACCCGACCCGTATCATATTCAATAAGGCGGGTATGGGTAAGATTTTTTTTTCGTTAGCTTATTGGATATGAGTATGGATAAGAATTTTTTTTTCGTTAATCAAATGGGTAAGGGTATGGATAATGACTATTTCGTACCGTTGGGGTAATTATAAAATCTAAATATATATTCAAATTCAATTTTCAACCCACCTAAATATGTATTCGTGTTTTTGAATTTTCTTCCTTTATAAAAAAACAATTTAGTTGGAATTAATTACACATTCTTTTTTATTTTTTATTAAAAATGTAATGACATATGTGTGGAATGAATAAGTTTTTTATATTTAATTTGTATAAAATAATAAAACTAATTATATATTAGTAATATCCGTTATTTATCCGCTACCGTTTCGTTACCCGATAATATTAATGAGTAAGGGTAGGGTAGGGTAAGATCAGTTTTTAATGGGTATGGGTAGGGTATGAGTAAAGTTAATTTTAATGAATATGGGTATAAAAATACCTCCACCCGACCCGTACCGTACCCATTGACACCCCTAATTCATAGCATGCAACGGACAAATTGGTGACAAAGTTGTGGGTGGTCATAAAAGAAATGATGTGTGTGTGTGTTCTGTTCAATAACGAAAGATAATAAATATATATATTATATATGAATTCATATAAGGATAATTCAATAGTGGAAGGAGATAGGGGATATGATATGGGACAGTGGGGCTCTTGCAAATTGCAATGGGACAAATTAAGGGCTGGTTGTTGGCAAGTCAATGTGGAGACATTGGATGGTTTTAGAAGATTGCTTTGGTACTTTCTTTTCGTTTCCAACTTGATCACATCAAGTCGCTAGAAAGGACTACCTTCCCTTCTACCACGGCTAAGGTCACTCCTAAAGGTTAGAGGGACCCTTTACCAACCGCATTTTTTTAGTGCAATTATAATGCTATTTTATGTGACATGTTGCTAGGTTTTCATTAGGGATGGCAATTGGCTTTGATTGAAAGCTGTTTTCTAATTTTTTTTTTAGAGTATTTTTAGGATATTTAATTTGCATCTCTTTTTCGATACATCATTGATATCTTTACAAACTTGTCCAACTCAAAGAAAAAAAGAAAGAAAATTGTTGCTGTATCTATATCATTTAGTTAAGTAGAATATATCATCCTTGACCTAATTTGAAAATTACTGGCAAATTCATTGATTTATAGCGGTTCAAATTGTTGCTGTATCTATATAGGTGGTGTCTCATGACCCAATTTGAAAAATTAGAGTCCACTAATTTAAATTGATATATGTTTCCATGCTTATTGTGATACTTTTCCCATAATTTAAATTAACTCTGTTAGTATTTGAAATCCCAATCAGGGTATTATTTTGAGTTTGTGTACTTGACTTTTTTAATTTGGCAATAGCACATCAAAGATAAATAGAAGTATGGTTTGTGTTTTCGAAACTTTTTTAATTACCACCTCAATATTTCAGAATTCACACTTTATCACCGTTCAGATCAAAATTCATATCTTGTCACATGCACAGATTGAGTTTGTGCACCATTCTGTTTCTTTTAGTATTTCTACGAGGTAAAAAAATGATTTCAGTCTGCGTACCAAACAAAAACGGCGCGCAGTCGGCATATTTTGTCAAATTGGTGGCAAGGTTGGAATTCTGAAATATTGAAGTGGTAACTAAAAAAATTTCGGTTTGTGTTTGCAATTTGTATATTGTGCTAGAATATGCATGAATAGAAATACATCCGGAGAAATCTGATCTCTATTTATTTTTCAAACAGCCTCTCCATTTAGTAGAAGTCGGTAGAACAACCAAATTGGCTTTACATGTGTGTTGGTAAGGGATGAAGGGAGGAGGTTCATAACAAGGACACGTATCATGTTCTTAAAAAAAATACAAAAGTACATAATACAAATTAGTAGGTATATCTTGAGGTTTGGTACTTAATTTGGTTTGTGTAATGGGTTTAAACCCACCTACTCAGGAACCTAATAACCTTAGCTCTCTATTATGAGTCTCATAAAAGCCTGGTCCACTCGAACAGGTCAAATCTATCAGATTGAACCAGGTTTGTCTTCAGCAAGTCCTGTTGATGCCTATAGTTTACCTTCTGAGACACTATTTAATTTAATAATCAATTTACTTTAAGATGGCGTATCATGTTACAATTGATTGGCACCAATAATATGTGACGAGAGAGCAGCTTGGGTCCAATGGGTTTCGAGACTGTCCGATTTGCTTTAAGATTTGTGCACACTATAAGCATACGCGAATGTTGCAGGCGCGAAATCTTAAGTAGATCGGATGGTCATAGAACCCATCGAACTCACTTTGAGTCTGATGGACATCAGACCCAAATTCACCTCATGTGACGAACGTTGGTTCTACTGTGGACGGTGCAAATAGGGTGTTCATTTGGTTTGTTTGGTTTGGTTAAAATTAAAATAAATTAGGCAAATTAAGTTTCTAATTGGTTTTAAAAAATACAACCGAACAAACTGAAATAAATTTATTAACCGTTTTAAAATCAAACGAATAAATTGAACTAAATTTCAGTTTTAAATTTCAATTGTACAGATTGGATTCTTTTGATTACGCATCCTTTGTAATTAACGCACCCTTTGAGTTTAGACTGTCCGATCATAATTTGAATCAATTTGAAGTGGATAGAAATTGAATTTGGATTTACTGGGCAAATTGAATTTGCATTCGGGTTTCTTTTTTTAAACAGATTCGGGTTTGAATCGCCTCCATAACTCTCTTTCTGCATCTACTTTCACCTGAGATGCCTACTGAATCGTGTCTCCTTTCCTGCCTCTGCCTCTCACTGAGCTGCTTTTTTTTTAATCACGATTTTACTTATTTGGAATTGCTCTCTCGCTCAGTTTTTTTCTTCTTCTAACAAATCACATCTAATGAGATTTTTTTTTTCGAATCGCGCTATGCGCACAAATCGAGTTCGAATTCAGATTATTTTTTCAAAAAGCGGAGAAATCGCGCTATGCGCACAAATCGAGTTCAAATCACATCTATAGACCGTCCTTTCAGGTTTAAAATTTAAATGGTCATGAACTCAAGATTCAGTTTTGACCTGATGTTATTTTCTTATTGATCCGAGACTATTATTGAATTGTATACTTGTTCTTAACATAGAAAAAATTATATGGACGGTCTTAACCTGGAATCCGTATCATCTCTGGTACCTGACCCAGGCAAATTACAACGAACGGTCCAGATTAATCCCAACCAAGCCAAAGTTAATTCGGATCCTAAAGAAACTATAGGGGTCTGTTTTGAGATTCGTGCCAAGTTAAAAGAAACTAATTTGAGCCATCCGTTTATAATTTGTTTTTTCAGAATATTCAGATAGTTATAATTAATTAAAATAAATCAAATTGAAATAGATTTTTCCGGATTGTGCGAAGCACTGTTCTTAAACGTATTTTGTCTCATCGTACAAGATGGAACCGTAACCAAGATAATCTGGGGTTGTTGCTCCTTAGACACGCTATGAAAGCAACTGACGATAACTCTTCAATATCCAGCATAGATCAGAATTTGATAATTGAGATAAATGTAAAATGGTTGAATGGGAGAATAAAAGAATTATGTCATTCTTGTTTTGCTCGGATTTAAACCTGAGAGAATCAAAGAGATTAATGGAGGAGAGAGTTGTCACTGTTGTTTTCGTGAGACTATGAATTAAATAAGAATTGAAAAAAAAAGAAAAAAGGGATCCAAAATAAAAGGCTATTAGGATAATATTAATGGATAATCAATCAAAGGCTAAACGGTGCTCAAGCGCCCTTTGGGCTAATTATTATTCATTTATTATGAATCAATTAAGAGAGTAATTAACGGAATTGGAAATGAATGGACATGAGTTTTACAATTTAATCCTCTAAATTTTAAATATCACAAATGAAGATTTTAAGCAAAATTATTGAAGATGGAATTTTGAGTTTTTTGAACTAAAGTTCCAACATTAGGTACCTGGGGTGATCCGAATTCCTTAAGGATGTGTTCCAGAAGAGGGGAGAGGAGAGGAGGGGAGGAGAGAGAAGTGGTGACCGGATTTCCGAAAGGTGTTTACTTGCTCCACAAATTAAAATTTTTGAGGAGAGTCAAGAAAAAAGAATGGGAGGGAAGGAAAATCAAAACAGAAAACTAAATAGAATTCTCCTCCAACCTCTACTCCCAATTTTAAGAGTAGCTTCATTTCTTATTCTTTCCATCTCCTTCTTTTTCCTTCACTTCTATTTGAATTTTGTGGAGCACACTCTAAGAATCCGTATAATGTGCGATACGCTACATTCTTCCACATTTTTATTTATATTTTAATTTTTTTTAATTTAAATGTCGAATTCAAACCGTTACAACAGATTTTTTTTTTTTTTTTAATTGTTAAGATTTTGAAGTATATTTTCTGCTCAATCAATTGGTCAATAAATTAATGAATTTACAATGATATCTGAATTATTTCATATATATATAAAATTATGGAAATCAATTAATATCTTGAATCAATTAATATCTTGAACTCTGGAAATCATAAAATTTTATATATTATTTAAAATTATGTGAAGTATTCAATCAACTAACTTTCTTAATTATATGTATATAGATTGGCGAAAATATAAAATAATCAACAAATTTTCATTCTACTACGCCAGTTTTTCCTGTAAAATCGTAATCCGATTGCTCGATATTTGCACTGGTATAGGCTACTATCAGTCTATCAGTGAATTTGCGCTTGCTGTTAAACATTTGACATTTCAGCTATTTGGGGTTAAACGCTTGCTGTCAAACATTTGACATTTCAGCTATTTGGGGTTAAAAAAAAAACAAGGAAATCGTCAAAAAGACTTACGCAGTTAAGAAACTCCCAACCTCTTCCCCAAATATAATTGAAATGTAAGTTCCACTATATAATTATTTCATCGACATGTCATATCATAGAAGGTTAATTTATTTTCTTGGATTATTTTGGTATGCAATAAATGTACAGCTCTTGCTTAGCCACTAACCATAATGTTTGAAATTTGTTGTGTTTGGATTTGAATGTGTTCTTTGTCAGAAAAAAAGAATATTATAGCGTCACTTAATTTAATTAGAATATATAATATATTATTCCAAAAAGTACGGATGGACGGACTTAATTTAATTGGTGATTTCGTCAAATAAAGCATTTCTTTCAAATTATTATCATGACTGAGCAATCAAAAATTTAAATATCCTTAAAAGCGTCACAATCTGAAGGCATGAACTATGATTATTTATTCACCTTCACAAAACCCCTACTGCGCTCACTTTAGTCTGTTCTCCACTCACACATCCTTAGTTCCTCACTCAGTTCATCACTTATCCATAAAATCTATAAAACCAAACTCAAGAAAAATTTACATATATACAACCACATAAAAAAACCAAAAGAGAACATTTATTATTATATTTTTGAAAGAAAGAAAACCCTCAACCATGACCATTGAAGACTGCGGTCATCATGCGAAGAAAGACTGCGGTAAACATGACGATGACGACTGCGACCAGCGCCGAGTGTACTGGCAGCTGTGCACATGCATTGTCAGCATCATCATCCTTGTTTTGTTCGTTATTCTAATAGTGTGGCTTGTGCTCCGCCCAACAAAGCCCCGGGTCTATCTCAAAGCCACGTCGGTAAGCCAGTTGAACGTTACACCTACTTTCGATTGTATCACTACAGTAATTCAGGTATGTTTTTGAAGCTAAATTTCCACTTCAATTTATCATTTTTGGAATCTTTTATGTAGTTTACATAATCTATGAGTAAGAATTCAAGTATAGGTTTTGCAGTTAAGTATTATCTATGATGCTTAAAATATTGAATTCATTAATCTGCTTTGACATATATTTGCATTATAGAAATTCCTTTCCATGACATGCAATTGGATTACCAGTTCCCTAATTCCTTTTTATGACTAAAACTTAATTGTGTGCGCGAGAATTTGTTTAATTTCTTCAGCTTTTCTGAAAAAAGAAATTCTACTGGCTAACACAGGTGACAATAGCAGCACACAACCCGAACGATCGTATAGGTATTTTCTACGACCACGTAGACGTCTACGCCTCGTACAAATTCCAACAAGTTACCGTGCCAACACAGCTCCCGCCGGTCTACCAACGCCGCAACGACCTAGCGTTGTGGTCGCCATACTTGACCGGTTTTAATGTGCCGATTACTCCATACCTGGGCAATGCTATCTTGCAGGATTGCAACGCCGGGTACATAATGCTACATGTGAAGGTCGATGGTCGAATTCGGTGGAAAGTCGGGAGCTGGATATCAGACTACTACCATCTCTCAGTAAATTGCCCGGCGGCTTTGGTTACACAAGGAGACCAACCTTTTCGCTTTCAACAGATTACTTCCTGTAGTGTCGATGTCTAAGTAAGTGTTGATTTTCTAGCAAGTGAATTTGGTTTAGTTTGTTACTACTAAAATATTACTTGCTTATTTTCTGTCTTGAGGTTTGAACTTTGAAGGACACTGAGTAAGAAAATGCCAGATTGTGTGTGTATTTATGTTAACTTCTCTTCGCAATTGGGTTCATAAGTGACGAGAAAATTGAATTAAGTTATAATAACATGTGGATAAATAGCAAATAATATATAGGGACATTTGGAATTAGTCCTAATAATTTCTCTGTTTTTTTTATTGGTTTAAAGTTGCCTGTAACGGTCGTTGGAACTTAAATCTCTGCTTTGAGATGCAGAGCTTTACTTTTAATTTTAATTGTTTGAAAGTTTCTTATGATTCTTAACTCTTAAGTAATTCAAGTTAGTTTTTTTCGCGAATTTTATTGAGCGAATATTTACTGCAGTATAATTTTAATTATAAAGAACATCAAAGAATATTTGTTCTTGAGAAAAATATATGATCTTAAAAATAGAACAAGTTCTCAATTCAAAGGAAGACTATGGCCGCAAATTTTGTTATTTAGTCTTGAGATATTCAAGAAATAGGAAGAATACAAACAATGATAAAATGTAATATTATCATAAACCTATAATTGGTGTTTATATCCTATGAGGTAACAAAATATTTGAGTTTAGATACAGTCTATTTGATCTAAACTCAAATTTAATATAAATTCCCTATAATTGTATATGACAGTAGATTCAATCTTTTTTATGAGAGGCGATTCAATTCTTGAAGTGCTAAAACTTTTTTGAAGAAGCCAGTACAGTCCTTCTCTTGGTCAGGTAAAAAAGTTTAAATAAAATCTGACGGAAAAGTAGGGATTCTCCTTTTGGTAAAGTTAAATTATCTTATTTGCTGCATCTTTCTAAAACTTTGCAGTGATGATATTAATGGTCCTTTTCCTTTCAATAATGCTACTGTTACTGAAGTTTACCGGCCTTGCTATCATAATTGCTCTTTATCAGGGTCGGCAGTTGGCACTGAGTCACTCATCCGTCTCAATTTGAGTTACATCATGATATCGTTATCGTACAGTTATATAGAGTGAGGCTATGCTAGTGAATTGAAAACGGTCCGGTCCAGTCCGGTCTGGTCCAAAATCCCACGGTCTATGGGTGGAACCGGTCACGGGTTGGCACGGTCTAGGTTAGGCGGGTTGGTTTAGGAGGGGATGGCCAAAACCCGTGCCAAGGCCCATGGTTTAGACCCCACGGGTTGGTCTGGTTCATGGTCCAATCCGATCCAGTCCATATGGATTGGTCCGGCCAAAATAGGGATCGGTTTTTTTAATCAATTGTTTTATAATTTGGTTTTTTTAAATCTATTGTTTGAAAATAATTTGGTTTTAAAAATCAAAATAATTCGTATTTTTTAAGTCATTCGGTTATTTTAAAAAAAAATCGCTTTTTTCAATTTGATTTTAAGGTTCTAAATAATATGAAATAATACAAATTTATAACGAACCGATTGACTTAAAAAACCGTCCGGGTTGATAATACAAATAATATGAAATAATGTGAAATAATACAAATTTGGTTGGTTTTGTAATATAGGTCTTTTTTTAACGTCTTTGTAATTTGTGTAGATCTAATAAATTTAAGGTAATTTACTTTTGAATTAAGAGAGAAAGTAGAAAATTGGCTTAGGTCTCCAAACTGTGTGTTCCTCTTTCTCACGTTGTGTGTTCTTTGTGGTGCTCTAATTTTAACATCACGTGTCATGATTCGTGTGTTCTGTGATGTGACTATTCGAATGATGTGACCATCTTTCAGAAACTTGGCATGGCACGTTACATCACGCGAAAGATATGTTCACGGTATGGCACGTCACATGATCACACGAGTCGCGCGTGATATGAATCTTTAGATCTTGATCAAATGATGAATATTGAATAAATTAGATCAGAGTGAGAAAACGGTACTATGCATAGCGCATATTGGCCAGTACTATGGACTCAAATTTTCGGTTTGAAAGTCCTAACAGTTGATCCGAACCGTTAAACATAGTCTCCATATGAATATGCACTTGTAACTACATTTTACTTTTGTTAGGTTTTTTTTACTATATTTTTTATGGGTAGAAAATCACTTGATCTAAAAATTCTGGACCATCTTAAAAACATTGATTTTCTACCAATCTAAACAAATATTATAAAAGTTCTAAAAAATATAAATTTTAGTTTACAAGTACATATTCATATTCATATGAAAATCATGTTAAACGGTTTGAATTGACCGTTAAGATTTTAAAAATAAAAATATTGATCCGTGACTATTGCTGTGATCACATGTGTCGTGATCATCTTTCTGAATTTAATCATGACACAACACATAAAATAATTACACTACAACATGACAGGTGATTCAAATCATGATGTAACTAATTACAGCAGGCTTGTATTCACATCTCTAATACTATTTGAGGAAAAAAAAATTGAGTTTCAAAACGCCAATGTCTGATCCGCCACATACTAACCACAGAGAAAAACAAAAATAACTCAAATGTCCAATGTCATACAGTCATACTGCACAATTCATTTATCGATGTAGCATAGTGGAAAACAAAGATTCTTGTAATCATCACGTTTTATTTTTATTGGGATTATTTTTTCGAAGTTTATATCAAAAATAATTATATGTACTGAAAAAGGAATTTAATTTTTAGATCCAAATAAATACTATCAAATATAATATAACATCAAATAATATATAATATTTTTTTTATAAATAATCCACATAAGAAAGTAACCAAATTTGTATTTGAATTAGGTAAATAAAAAATTGAGGATATTATTATTAAAAATAAAATCTTTTTTAAGTCATAGATTAAAATTGACAATATATAACTAATGATTGCTCCAATAATTGAAATTATTATTAAATGACTTGGCATGTCTTCCTGTCTTAAGGGCCTTACAACTCAATCATTTTTTGATGAAGTATTAATAGGCTGATGCTTCCTCTATCACTAATTATAGGCCCATTAGTCTTATTAACTGTAGTTTAAGATGATAACCAAGCTACTTACTAATAGATTGGCTTTGGTTATGGATCCTTTAATTGATAACATTGAAGCTGCTTTCATTAAGGGTAGATTAATAGGTGATAATATCATCTATGCATATGAGGTTTTGCACCAAGTTAGGTTATGCAAACAAAAGGGTATTCGTTTGAAATTAGATTTCGAAAAAGCTTTTGACAAGGTTAATTGGTCTTTTCTCTTAGAGGTATTAGCAGTAGAGGTTTTGCCCAGTTATTTATTAATTGGATTTCAGATATTTTACAAGAAGGTAGAACTTGTTTTATCTATTAATGGTGCTCTCAGTCCTTATTTCCCTTGTAGAAAGGGCCTTCAACAAGGAGATCCAATGTCTCCTCTATTATTTGATTTAGTGGCTGATGTTTTCAATAAGATTTTAAGTAGAATTCAACAAGGAGGTTTCATTTTTTGGTTTGGGTAATTTTCCTCATACTGCTAAGGTTCTTAATCTGCATTTTGCATATTATACTTTATTATTTTTAGAAGCTGATTCTAAGATGGTTGAATATCTTAAATTTCTTTTACTTGGTTTTGAATCATTATTAGGTTTAAAGATAATTTTTAATGAGAGTGTTTTAGTTCCCTTAAATATTTCACTTTTGCTTCAGCTCTTGCATCACAATTAGGTTGTCAACTTTCTTCTTTACCCATTACTTATTTAGGAGTTCCTCTTCATGGGAAGAAGCTGTGTTCCTCTGATTGGTTACTACTAGTTAATAAGATTGAAAATAGATTGCAATCCTGGAAGGGTTCTTTACTGTCATTAGGTGGGCGAGTTACTTTACTTAATTCAGTTTATCTGCAATTTCTGTATATTGGTTATCTATTTATAGAATGTCAGTGAATATTAGAACTCAAATAGATAGGATTAGGAAAATGTTTCTATGGTCTGGTACCACTTCTAAGAGAAGTACCATTTAATTTCTTGGAATGTGATTAGTTCCAGCAAATCTCAAGGAGGTTTAGAGTTTTAAAATTTAGAAAGAATACACATTGCTTTGCTTGCTAAGTGGTGGTTTCGTTTTAAGGACCCTACTGTATTAGGTTTATGGAAATCAATTCTTCAGGATAAATATAGTTCTTCTGGATTAGACATTTCTCAATGTTCTTCATTCTGGTCAGGAATTATGTCTATTACATTTATTGTTGACTTAGGCATTAATAGAATAGTTGGTAATGGTCATGATACTAGTTTTTGGATTGATAGATGGTTTGGCGGATGTGCATTGTACTATTCTTATCCTAACTTGTTTAGAATTGCTTCTAATCTAAAAATTACTGTGGCGGATGCTATTGAACAATCTTCTTTATCTCTTGTGTTTAATAGACAATTGACATTTATTATGTTAACGGAATGACACCAGCTTCAATCTAGTATTTCTTATGCTACTGTTTTTACTGACATGTATACCCTGATTCCATTACTTGGAGAGGACCCAATCAGGACATTTTACTGTGCATTCTTTGTATATGTGGTTAGATGATGGGAGCATTAAGAACACTGTTTATTCTACTTTATGGAAAACTAAGATCCCTCTAAAGATTAAGGTATTTATGTGGTTGGTCAAGGAAGATAAGATTCTAACAAAACATAACTTGACTAAGAGGGGATGGCATGGGTCTCTTAACTGTCATTTCTATAATTCTGTTGAGACAACAAATCATTTATTTGTTACTTGTCCAATAATTTACTCTATCTGGTCCTGGATTGCACAGTTTAACAATTTCACCTTTAACTGCGATACTGTTTTAGACTTGTGGCTTTTAGATGCATGGATACCACTTAAAGATTGTAGGTTAATTGAATTAATTAGACCACCAACCATTTGGGTAGTTTGGTTAGCTCGTAATAAATTATGCTTTAATGATGCTTCTGTACCTACCATTAAATCTTTTGGGTCTCAGATTATTGCTCTTACTTCTTATTGGTGTAAAGCTAATTTAGATGATTCTTATTTTAAATTAACTTAGCCATCCTCCCTCTGGAGATGGAGATACCCAGGATAGCAGTTAGCGTTAATTTTGCCCATAGATATCACAAATTTATCTCAAGTAGGCAATATTATAATTGTATCGGAGACAGATACATCGGAGGAGGGCAACAACAGCTGGGATTCAGAGGAAGATCCAATTCTTAGTTTAGAGGGATCAGACCTTTCTAATTTCCTCCAAGATGGAGCAGAATACGATGCAATTGATGCTGCCTACTTTGCTTCTTCTGACCCCACTGCTCATACCAGCTCCACTGCTAATTCCTTTGCAGCTCCTTAGTTCCTCATCTTAATGTGATACCCTTATACTTATTGTTTTGTATGATATATGTCTGACAGACTTTAGCTACAATGCTCTTATACTTAGTTGGATTAGTTGGTTTAGATATCTCCTAGTTTGCTTCACATCTAGAGGGGTTTTTGTTATTTGCTGATCTGTACTTGCTTTTGGCACATTTTGTAGATATCCCCTATTATACCACTTTTATCAAAATATATGCCTAGCAGACTTTAGCTATTATGCTCTATTATACCACTTTTATATAATCTCATTTTGATCCCCTATTACACCACTTTTATCAAAATATATATATATATATATAGAGATGAGCTATGCTACTCCATGGAGTAAAACGCGTTTGTACTTCACGCCGTATTTTTATTTTGAAAGTCCAAACGACCGATCCGAACCGTTCAACATGTTCTCCATATTGAAATGTGCTTGGAGACCAAATTTTACATTTTTTGGAATTTTTTTACTATTTATTAAGCCACTTTGAAAATCGCAGATCCACTGTGAACAGTGAAAAACAGTAAAATTTTCTGGACCACCGGATCAGCGATTTTCAAAGTGGCTTGATAAATAGTAAAAAAATTCCAAAAAATGTAAAATTTGGTCTCCAAGCACATTTCAATATGGAGAACATGTTGAACGGTTCGGATAGGTCGTGTGGACTTTCAAAATAAAAATATAGCGGCGTGGAGCACCAAAGCGTTTTACTCCATGGAGTAGCATAGCTCAATTCTCTCTCTCTCTCTCTCTCTATATATATATATATATAGTAGAATTGAAAATGAGATTTTCCGTGACCTCTATCATGTGAACTTGTGGCAATCAGAAAAAAAAAAAAAAACTTTGAATCTGGAGAAATATTTTTGGTTCAAAGTTCATATCATGATTATATTTCCGATCCATCTACAATTTAATGATACTCTTTCTCTTTTCCACTATTATTTATAATATTTTCTATAAATAAAAAAATTATCGATCTTAGTTGAGACCTATTAGGCTATATATTACTGGTCAGTGAAGCCTTTTTTTTATGTACCACGCCTGATCTGCGGCTGAGATTATTATTATATCATCTCTCAGAAAGGGTTGTAAGTTTCCATCATTAGTGACATTTTGGCTTTTTATTATTTAAAATTAAAAGGCATCACTTATGGTTTCGTAGTGGTGAAGCACGAGAGCTCAGATATGTGAAATGATAATACAAATTGGAAAGAATGATAGGAGTATTATGCAGCACAAGTAATTGACCAATTTTACATAATATGAAATTACGCCTCCACCAGAACTCAATTATTGCAACAAATAGATCAAAGGGCAATAAATCATTCTATTTGAAACTATTTTTTTTGTTGTAAATCTTAAAAACATCATTTTTGTTGTTGTTGTTGTTGTTATTGTATGTCTGTCCGGATGAACAGATGTTTGCTTACATGTCTTTCAAATTTTCTCTGAATTTAACAAAGTTTGCTGAATTTTTTATTTATAGCACAGCTTCAAAAAAAAAATAAACCAAAAAACCACTGTTTTTGGAAATTTCAAAATATACCATGGCCGCAGCGGTGTTGTGCGGACCCATTTAATAGAGACCGCACAATGCCGGTGCAGACTCTGAAATGGGTCCGCACAATGCCAGAGCGGACCCAGAGCTGCATAATGCTGGAGCGGATCCTCTTCTTTTATATTTTCTTTATCATAAATGTTTATTTGTTTGGTTACGGTTTTGTTTTTAAAGTTGTTTAATTGTTTTTGTTTTAAATGTCGTTTGATCTGAAATTTTTGTTCGTTTGTCTGATCAAATATAAAGAAGCTCTAATAATAAATATAAATGAGTAATATAAAGAAGCATACAATAGAACAATATAATGCTAATGTTCTCACGACCGATCCTGAGAGTCCTCTCTCGTCTAAGTATTGGCCCGATATCTTCCTCATCACTATGATCGCTCATACCCTCAAGATCAACATCATTCCAATTTTCTTCTGCCTCTAGTAATTCCGGATCCACTGTTTCATCGGTTTCATCCGGATCACAAGATTGACCCCAATGAGCGGTCCGACTAGATGAGCGCTGGTCAGTCCGAGGTGGGGCCCGACGGGAGGGCCGGCTACTAGACGGTTGGTCAATTTAGACAGGGGACGGACTAGAGCCGGATGAGTTACCCCGACTACGACCCTAGATATATCTCATAACTGGGTTGGTACGTCGGGCTCTGGTAACCTCCCCATATATGCACTCTAGAAAAACTCATGATTTGGTTGTACAATACCTGCCAGACTCCCTCATTCTGAATTGGAAAGAGTTGGAACCAGATTTGTGCTGAACTAGTCGGCATGCTAATTTTGGCCTCAATTTTAAGGTCATACTGACCTTAATCCAATCCCAAACTCTGACATATACTCGATTTAAGCCCCACATAATCAATACTTGACAATACCGGAATCACAGTAACAGGTCCGATACTATAATAAACCCCATTAGGACATGTTAAAACATCCCCACCAGTATAAATGGATACCATAAGAGCCATTTTCAATCCAATACACAAGACCTAAAATTAAAAATTAACTAAATTAATTATTAACCTACTAAAAATTTAAAAAAATAAAAAGAAGAGAAAAAAACTTACAAATCAGAGGCTGTTGTCCAGGAGAGAGAATGGGTGAGAGTGTAAAATGAATTTCTCTCTCCTGGATGGATTATAAAAGAAGAGGGTCCGCTCTGACATTGTGCGGTTTCTATTAAATGGGTCCGCACAACACCGGTGCGGCCATGGTACATTTTGAAATTTAAAAAAACGGTGATTTTTTTTTTTTTGAGGCTGTGCTGTAAATAGAAATTTCGGCAAAGTTTGCCACCGATTTTCCATCTATTGTTGTTTGTGTGTCATTCTCTTTGTGACTACAGCGTAGTGGGTCAATTACAATATTGGTATTATGGTATATCACATTAATTTCATTTGATACTTGTAACGTTTCGTTAACAATGCGATAAATAAAACATAGCTAAATTCATGTGGTGTCAGCAGTCTTCTTCGTGTCCATTCGACCCTTGAACGCGTATTCTCTGCATTAACTCTTTCTCTTTTGAGTTTAATGCATCTTGGCTGTCTGATTATAATCGGAGCCAATCCAGCTCCCTCCTATGACGCACGGGGCCCTTTAATATTGATGCGGATCTCAATTGGACGGTCCAGATTTATTAATGCACAGTGCGTTAATGCAGAAGATACGAATCCCCCCATCAAATTGGGAAATTTTGCATTGTGAATTAGTTCCTTTAAAATGTATAAATATCTTTTTGCTTATTTCAAAATAGTATATTAAAAAAACACGTTTGTTTCGTTATATTGAGAAAATTGATTCCAATGCTGGATATATTTTATTTCGTTTTAAAATATGATTAAAAGTTAATTATCTTCCTTCAATTTATGTAAATCTATTGGTGTGTACATTAGAATTAAGTAAAATTTTATAGATTATTCATTTCATTATTACGAGCACAATTGACACAATGTTTGGTATCTCCGGGAGTATGTCACGTTGATACAAAGGTTTTTTTTTTTTTTGAGAAATGCCTTGGCAGTAGCTGCCAAGTGGTTATATTAATAAAGAGAGGAAATTACACAGCTTCCTTGGTACAGCAATAAAACACTCTCTCAAATCTAGAAACTTAAATCAAACTAACGGCAGCATCCACCATCCCAATTCGTTACTATTTATTTACAAAATTTAAACCACAGTCTGGCTTCCTGTACAATCCGCGGTGCCAGTAAAGTCGGATGGAGAAATTTTTCGGTAAAGATTTCCCCATTCCTCTGCTTCCAGATCTGCCAACAGCAATTTGCAACCAAGATAGGCCAGAAGGCATAAAGGTTTGCCGATTTCCTTTTTGCTGCCACCTCCGACCTCGCCCATGTGTCTGATACGGTTTCCCCAAGACAGATCAAGCGAGAGCGCAAGAGCTGCGCAAGGTTGGACCATACCTGAAAGGCGTAGGGGCAGTGAAAGAAAAGATGGAGGTCTGATTCGGCCTGGTGACTTCGGCAAAGGACACATTCCAGGCTGCACGGTATGTATCTACTCCGCAGCGTCTCCTTCGTCAGCAGTTTTCCTTGTAGCAAGTGGAAGATGAAAAGCTTGACCGTTGGAGGGATTCGCAACTTCCAGAGGTGTGCAAATTGCCACTTAATGAGCCCTCCCCCCAAGTATGTGTGGTAAAAGGATTTTGCCGAGTAGATCCCAGAGGCGGTCCATCTCCAGGAGATTGCATCCCGCTGGTCCGAGAAGTTAGTTGGATACCGGCAAGATCTGGTACCTGAAAGATTGAAGAACGGGATTGGCGTCTCGGAGGGATAGTAGTGGTTGTGGAGGTCTCGGTCGTGTCAGCGAGAGGGGGTTGCCTTGCCAGTGATCAAACCAGAAAGAGATGGAAGCCCCGTCGCCTATACGCCATTCTGTAGACCACGTGAACCATTTTTTCAGAGATTGGAGCTGGCGCCAGAAGAAGGATCCGCCAATGGTAAAAATGAGGGGGCCACCTATGACGTGTGACCTTCCTCTGATCTTACTGATGACTGAAGACCACATTGATTGAGGCATGTGGTGAGCTCGCCACCACCAGCGAAGCATGAGCGAGGTGTTGCGAACCTGTAAGTCAGCAATTCCGAGACCTCCCCATGTCTTTGGGGTGCAAACTGTTGCCCAATTACATAGTGAAATCGATCTGCCAGTCTTACGAAAACTTCCCCAAAGGAAGGCCCGCCTGATCTTGTCAATTCGTAAGATCACCCATTTTGGGAGTTTGAAACATGCCATGTGATAAATCGGCAAGGTTGATAGAACCGATTGTACCAGCTGGTGCCTGCCGCCTCTGGAAATCAGTTTGCAGCTCCACCCGGTAAGTCTTTGTTCGAATTTCTCAATTAGCGGCAGAAAATGTTCCTTGGCCGGGGTGTTAATGGAGAGGGGCATCCCAAGGTAAGTAATGAGAAATGTGGATCGATGGCAACCAATGACTGCCGCAATCCAAGGTATGTGCTGGAGATCAACTCCGATTGGGATGAATAGGCTCTTCTGGTAGTTAACCTGAAGGCCAGAGATTGCCGTAAAGAGGCGCAGGGTTAACTTGAAAGAGACTAATGTGGCTGGTTCTGCCGACTGCAATGACAGCCGTATCGTCAGTCGTATTGCAAAGCCATGATGGAATCCGGGAGTCGAGTGGAGAGTCGGTTAGTGAGAGTTGTGTTGGTTGCCTGAATCATTTTTTGGTAGACATCTACTGCTAAATTGAATAGCATGGGTGAGAGGGGATCACCTTGCCTCAATCCCCTCTTGTGTGTGAAGTATTTGGATGTGGTGCCATTGATCAGAATCCTCGACTCGGCCGTGGCCCAAAGATCATTTACCCACTGTATCCAGCAGTTCGGGAATCCTCTAGCAATCATGACCCTTGTCAAGAAATTCCATTCAACAGTATCGAAGGCTTTTTTGAAATCAATCTTCATAAATATTGCCGAGCGGTGTGTGTGAGCGAGGTGTTGTATGATTTCTCTTGTTGTGACAAAGTTTTCGGAGATTTGTCTGCCTTTCACAAACGCGGTTTGGAAAGGGGAGATCAGGTCAGGGAGTGTTCGGCGGAGTCTGTTTGCAAGGATCTTGGCCAGTAGCTTTGGGATGAGATTAATTATGCTAAGTTGGCCGGAAATCTGAGACTGATGGATGGGGAGTCGGTTTTGGGGATCATGACTATTTCCGCTCTATTGCCCCCTGTGAGATTTAAGGAGTGTTGGTGAAAAGCATGACACATGCTATAAACTTCGGCCTTGAGATCATTCCAATAAGTTTTGATGAATTCGTTGGGCAGCCCATCGGGTCCAGAAGCCTTATCGAGCGCCAACTGGTTCACTGCCTCGTCAATTTCAGGTTCGGTGAAAGGCTGTTGTAGGTAAGACAGATCCGGGTTGGATGGGTAAAGATTGCCGGATCAAAATGCAGTGTTTCCTGTGTCGAGCCAAGCAAATCATGCATGTGAGCTGAAAAAATATCAGAAATTTGGCGGGGGTCCGTTACCTCCAAGCCATCATGATTAATGGATTGCACCATGTTTCTTCGCAAGCGGGTGGATGCAATTACGTGAAAGAATCGCGTATTGCGTCACCCTGAGATAGCCAATGGCAGCGAGCCCGCTGACTCCATCTAGTCTCCAGGTTAGTGGCTAGTTCATATGCTTTTTCACGAAGTTTGATTTTGGTGGTGAACTCCTGTTGAGACAGCCCCTGCACCTCCTTAGCCCTGTCAAGTAGCAAAATTGAGTCTTTAGTATTTTGTAAATGTTTTTCTAAGGCCCCAAAATTTGTCGAATGCTAGTGACTAAGTTTGTGATGCAGTTGTTGTGTTTTGCGGTGGAAGGAGTGTAAGAGAGCAGATGTGAGGGATGGGTTTCGGGGGTCATTAGGGCTGTGGGTTGTGGTAGGAAACAGGTTGTGGGTTGTGGTAGTCTGGTTTGGGCACAGGATTGGGCTTGAGGTCCACAGTTGTTGCACAATTTCCTTCGGTTCCTGATATTTAAACCAAAAATTCTCCAACTTGAGTTTGCGGGGTGTGGTGTGCATGGCTCGGCATGAGAGAAGGAGTGGGGCGTGATCGGAGACAATAGTTTCCAAGGCCTGAAGGGTGATGATCGGGAAGTGTAACGACCAGTCGGATGTTGTGAATATCCGATCTAGTTTGGAGAATGTCGGCAGCGGTCGTTTGTTAGACCATGTAAAGGACCGATTGCATAGCTGGTGATCAATGAGTGCTTCATCACTAATAAACTCATTGAAAAGTTCCATGAGATGGAAACCTCTGAGGCTGCCCGAGCGGTCGATCAACCATCGTACCATGTTGAAGTCTCCGCCCAATAACCAAGGAGTTTGTACCATATCCGCTAGTCCTTTAAGCTCCCTGATGAATATCGATTTAAGGTGATCATCCGTGGGGCCGTACACAGTGGTCGCCACAAAAATAGCTCCTGACTCGGGTTGTTTGAGGGTTACCGAAACAGAGTGTTTAGTGGACCAACTCTTCAGCATTTCGAAATTTTTCTTCCATGCAATTAAACAACCTCCCCGAGAATTAATGGCCAAATTGAAAACACAGTCACGGCTAAAGTAAGAGGGAAGGATCCGCGAGATATAGACCAAATCAATGTGATTTAATTTAACTTCCTGTAACATAACCACTTCACATCTAGAAGTCCTAATGACGTTCCGGACTACATCACACTTGTCCAGGGCTCCGAGACCCCTGACGTTCCAAGAAACCACTTTTATCTTTTTGAGTAACATAGAGAAATAAAAACAACTGCAGAAAGAAACTAGCTCAATGCCGTTCTCAATCAAGGTCTGAGTCTGCGAAGCCCTCTGCCTCCGAATCATATGTGATATCTGGGCCTTCCTCTTCCATTGGTGGTAAATCACGAATTGGGTTTTGGGCTCTTCTATCTGCGTTGTCTAATTCCAAGGCCGCAGTGACTGCCTGTGTTGCAATGCCCGAGCCCGATCCAATAGCCTCCAGGTGGCCATATTGGACCTGAACTTCGTAGAAACCATCCTGTAATAAGTTAACCTGGACTGGCTGGGCCTTGTCTAATTGGTGTCTGTTTCGAGATCGTCTGAGGGGTTGCTGCGCTTTCTTGGAGGAGCCCATATTGGTTTGGCCCGTATTCCTTTTCTTTGATCTGGTGGACGGTCCAGGAGGAGAGCCCTGGAATGGGCCTTTGTCTTTTGTCCCTAAAAGTAGGAGAGGTTGATTATTTGTTTGTGGCGCAAAAGACACGCATACCTGCTTGTCTTTTCCTCTGGCTTGGAAGGGAATCGGAAGCTGCAAGTCTGAGGCGGCGTTGAAATTCCCAGAGGGGTACCGTTTAGGAGGTAGCACAGGTGGACTGTTCGGTTGCAGGGAAGGGGTACGCTACATGATTTGGACTGTTCCTGCGATCCTTTGTAGCTGTGGAGTAGGTGGAGCGGGTTTATGACCCGTGTGAGTGTGCTGGGACTGCTCCGGCGCCTGTTCGTAGTTCGGCCACGCCGGAACCGTCCATGGCGGTTTCCGGATTAGGAGCAGCGATGTGAGGCGGAACGTCAGTCGCCATGCCGGCCAACACCGCCCTTAGTTCGGGCGGCAGGGTGGAGAAATCTTTGCCTTGGCAGAGCTGTTTGAGGACTTTTTTGGACATTGGGAAGAGCTGATCATCATCTGGGAGTTCCGGGGAATCCGGCGAATCATCGGGGTGAGGCGGGAGGAACTTCATTGCTGGTTTCGGCATGTCCGTCGGTGTGTAAAGCAGGGAATGTTTCCACTTGGTGACTTGTAGTCGGACCTCATACACTAAACCACCCGCACGCACTGAGATGAGGTCCGGAATGGTTTCCAGTTTGTCAACAGCAATGGCTGCCGTCCAGGTCGTTAAGTCTGATCGGTGCTCCTGATCTACCGAGCCCAGGTAGGTACCAAAGGCGCTTAATGCTCGAATGATTACTGATTCCCGGTACAGGTGATGAGGTAAGCCCTTGAGGTCCAGTAACACCTTATACTCCGGTATGGCGACTGAGGCTTCGTCACGGATAGACCAAGGCTGATAGGAGAATCCCTGATGCCAGAGGGACCAAGGTATTGCCTGAATCATCGTCTCTGGGGCGAGACCAACCGGGAGTAGAACCAGGAAACGATTAACGGACAATAGGGAAATGGAGATTTCCGGTAAGGTGACTTTGTTGGTATCAGTGAAGTGTGCGGCAATAGAGTCAGGTGTAATATTTGGCCTATCTGAGTGGACAACCACTGCTCTCTGTAGGCGGGTTAGTTCCTGAAAGTAAGCTGAATCTCTATCAATGAAGCAGACAGTGGAAGCCGGCCGGTTAGAAGGCAGATCCGGCGGTGGCTGAGGCAGTGGCTCATGCAGCAGGTCCTCGAAGGATTTTTCAGTTTTGGATGGTGCGGCGTATGGTTTGGCGTTCCTGGTCCAATGTGCTTTCGCTATGGGGTCAGGCGTCTGTCCGTGGCATCTGGAGGCCGTGTGTCCATCCCTCCAACACTTCCCGCACTTCATGGGATTACGACAAACAGCCGCCGTATGACCCTGCCGGCAGCATCTGAAGCACCGGCCGCGCCATTCCGGGAAGTGGGATGATGGGGGGAATCGTAGACGGGTGGGGCTGTAGGGTGAGGAATAAAAGGTTAGGGCTTAGCGGGTGGAGGAGAGGAGGGTGGAGAAGACATGGAGGCAGTAGGTTGGTTGGTGGGGAATGTAGTCGAATGTCGAGCGGTGGAGATGACCGGTAAGGTGGCAAACTGGGGTGGCGGGTGTTGAGCTGACGGGCCTAAAGGAGGGGGTCTGGCAAGGTGTGAGGTATCGGTAGGTCTAATGACCGAATGAGAGACTATTTGGGCAAAGGTGGGCTTGAAAGGAGTATAGGGGGTTACTGTTGGGGCAGTGGCGGTAAGGGAGGAGGAAGGGGGTAGTTGGTGGTGGCGGGACCAATTGGGAGGGAAGGGTTTGCGGCGGGTTACCAGTTGCCATTCTCCAGCCATCGCTTCTGTCAATTCCTTAATTGAAGTTCCTCGATACAAAGGTTAATTATAAGATTTTGCCGGTTGTAATATTAAAGGAAAAGAAGGGTGTTTGAAATATATTTGTTGTATAATGAACTGATTTCATTTTTTCCAATAGTGCTTGTTTTCTCATTGCAAGCAAGCATAACGAGTTTAATGTTGAATATGTTTCAAAATCATGCTAATTATTTTTATTTTTTAAAATTTGGCCAACAAGACTTGACGAAGAGAACAGCTTGGGTCCGATACCATCGGACTCAAATTTGGATCCGATGGATTTAGGGACTCAAATTTTGTGGGCTAGATTAAAATATAAAATTACTAGTTAAATAATGTTTTTTCTTTGTTTTCTGTTCTTTCAAATTTTCTCTTTCCTCTGACATGTGTTAACACATTATAATGAATTCTTGTTTCATTAAAATTAAAATTTTGGTTTAACAGTCTTCATGAAATTAGGCTCTTTTGCATTTGATTTGCCAATTTTATTGGAATTAATTTGGTAAATTTCCAAAAATTAGGCCTGGAGTATTTCAAGGGATTAATTTGGTAAAAGCCGGTAATATTGGTAAAAATAGTTTTTCATTGTAAGATTTTTGTTTGTCAATATTTTGTACCATGTCTTCATTATTTTAAATTTGTTCAATGCGGTCATGCGAGCTAGTATGAAAGTTATTTTAACTTGACATTTTTTACTAAATTCTTTGCAATTGCATTAAATCTCCATTTTAGAGAAAAGATACCTTAACAATTTTAGTTTTAAAAAAAAATAATAATAACAATAATAAATTAAATAAATAATAATAAGAAATTAATAATGTAATAATGTAATTTTTCTCTTTCCAAACACAACTTTATATATGTTTGATAATGAGACAAAATAAAGGGATGGATGTTTATCTTCACCTTATTTTATCTCCGGTTCTTATTCTTCAATGAAATATAGTTATACTTTAATCTTATCCCACTCTCAAAATAGTAAAATAGTAAAAATTCAACTTTACTATTTGGTTTTAGAGGAGGGTTCAAATGCCTCCACCATGCCTCCATTTTAAAAAACTTTAATTACTCAAAATTTAAAACTTAAAAGTCAAAATAAAACCGTTGGATATGATCTACATCATTTTATCTACGCACGTATAAAAAATTATGACATTTTAATTTTGTTTTGGTTGTCATCAAGAGCTTGTAAAAAACTTACTAATGTGGATAATTTCTAGCTGTTGATTTTTCAACTTATTGATTCTATAAAAACAAAATCGAAATGCAATAATTTTTTATGA
Source organism: Carex parvula (assembly GCA_025461045.1). Classification (NCBI taxonomy): domain Eukaryota; kingdom Viridiplantae; phylum Streptophyta; class Magnoliopsida; order Poales; family Cyperaceae; genus Carex; species Carex parvula. The sequence continues at coordinate 145,074 of JAJGRW010004780.1, read as the reverse complement.
GCACATAGATAAACTAATGTAGATCATATCCAACGGTTTTATTTTGACTTTTAAGTTTTAAATTTTGAGTTATTAAAGATTTAAAAAATGGAGGCATGATGGAGGCACAAAAAATAGAGACATTAATTTGAACTCTCCTCTTGGTTTTATATTGTTTTTCTACTTGTTATGTACTAACTTGTACTACAGCAGTGTCGCAAAGCAAGCAATTCATATTGCATAAATGGGATGGACTGAGTTACTTTATTTTAAGGTAATTATGCATCAATTTTAATGTTAAAACCACTCGACTTGATTTTCATATTAAAATGTGCTTGCAGATCAAATTTTATATTTTTGCGAAATTTTTTTACTATATTTGTAGAATTTTTGAACATTGTTGTTTTTTTTATGGTTCATAATTTTTTTGAAAAACATTGATTTTTCAAATATTTAAAAAAATAGTTTTCAAAAAATGTAAAATTTGGTCTCCAAACACATTTTAATATGGGGATCATGTTGAGTGGTTTGGAGTTCAGATTTTCTGAAAAATAGTGATTTTCAAATATTTTCAAAAATTGTAATTTTTTTTTTAAATTGTAAAATTTGGTCTCTAAATATATTTTAATATGGAGATATATGTTGAGCGGTTGGGATGGATAAATTGTTGGGAATGGAATGATGGAATCTCACTAACACGAGGATTTGTAAAAGTATTCAGTCTAATATAATTTTTCCGATAAAATACTCAAAATTTTGTGCATATTAGTGTGAGTGTTAACCAAAGTTGCATGGAAAACAAATTTCGCCAAAACTATTTGAAAAATAGTTGTTGTCGCAATGAAATTCTCATGAACTCTTGTAGTAATATAGATTTTAAAAAGGACCCTAAAAAATGACACTGTACGTTTAAAATCTAATATTGATAAATTATCGAATTAAGCAAGTAAAAAAAAGAAAAGAAAATTGACCGTTTATGTTTTGCAGTGAATGAATATATTTATATTTTTAAAATTTAATGGCAGATCTTAAATTCAATATTATATAATTGGAGTTGCAACTTGCAAGCCGGACGAGTATTGTCAGAGAGAGTAGTAGGTTAAGCAATTAATCCCCCGCGGAGCAACCTACCTCTGAAGTCTGAAGTTCTCCTGAACTATTATTTATTCGGCTGCACAAAGCCATGCCTCATTTACTCCCCTTCCCCACCACTGCCCTGATCTTCAAATCCTCACCTCAATCCAACAAAGCTTCTTTCAAAACCAAAACCAAAACCAACTTGGACACCAAAAGAGGAACACTAAAGAAGCAATAAAAACGGAGAAGAATTGAAGAAAGAAAGTCTCCACAATATATTAACCATGGTTATCAAAAATTGCGGCAATCACGGAGAATGCGAGCGGCGGCGCTACTATAAACGCCTCTGTGCATTTTTTTTGTGCCTTATCATCCTTATTTTGTTCATCATATTGATCGTGTGGCTCGCTCTTCGCCCCACCAAGCCCCGGTTCTATATCCAAGATGCGACAGTTCGTGAGTTGAATGTATCTTCCTCTGCCGACATGCTCTCTACCATTCTTCAGGTAATTAATTTGTTATACACACTCTGTTTGATCCGATTGTTGATTCTTTTATTCCAATTCAACGCTCAGGTTTCTTATTGATCCATCTTTCTTTGAGGACTATGCCACTATTGCTCACTAAATTAGATCGATGTAGCTCTAGTGCAGTATAAATTGCTCTAAATTAGACTATATATAAATTGCCTTTTCTATTAGTTTTGGTAATAAATTTAATTTTTCTATTTGATCACACAGGTAACAATTGCTACCCGTAACCCGAACGGCCGTGTCGGGATCTACTACGACAGAATAGACGTATATGCCACATACAAATACCAACAGATCTCTATTCCAGCGCAGCTACCGCCGGTATACCAAGGCCACAACGACGTAGATATATGGTCCCCTTACTTGTACGGTGCCGATGTGCCGATCGCTCCGTACCTAGGCAATTCTATCTTGCAGGATTGCCAAGCCGGGTTCATACTGATACATGTGAAGATCGACGGTCGAATCCGGTGGAAAGTCGGGAGCTGGATATCGGGCCACTACCACCTGTTCGTCACATGCCCGGCATTCTTGGTTACCCAAGGGAATACTCAATCGTTTCGCTTTCAACAAATGGCGTCGTGTAGCGTCGAAGTCTAATTAAGTTGTTAATTGATTCTCTAGTAAGATCTTTTTGTGAAAGCTCTGTTTATTTTTAGTTAAATATATTTTGAGGTGGCTATAGAAAGGTTAGGTGGGATGGTGACAAAAAATAAAGGATACTGGAAATCATTAAGGCGGTGCGTGTATAGTTGCTTCTGAAAATTAAAGGTGTATTAGTGTTAAACTTTTGTGTTTAATTTGTTCATTACAATAATATATATATAATAATAATAATATTAGCATTTTTAGAGACAATAATGCAATTGCACAAAGAAGCTGAGCTGTCATGATAAGAATGGCTCACTGCAATTATTGGGATAATATCTGGCGGCCCAAGTAATTTACATGTGCATAGCATAGATAAAATAAATTAAATTAGTTTCTTTTAGGCCTCAAAATTCATGTGATTTGAGAACTGAGAGATCCGAGATTGACTCTTCAACCGAGGAGAAATCTTCCTTGTAATCTTCCGAAAGGTAAAGAAAAGGAATTCATTGGGACAGGTCGGCTGCTGTCTCCTCTCAATTTGTCCCAAATCACTGGACCGTGCAATGTAGAGTTGTAGACCGTAAAGGTCCAGATCATTGTAACAAACATTGATTTGTAGACCGTAAAGGCCATTTATAAATGCGCTTCTTTTGAAAAGTGTAGGCAAATTATTTTAACTCAATATTTTGCCTCCTCTTTCTTTTTTCTTCGTTTTCTTTTACAATTTAATTACATTAATTTTGATAATTGATATTTAACAATTTTTATATTGTTCAAGTAGATCCCTTTATAGTTGATAAATTCACAATGAAACATTCCTTTTATATACATTTTTTATACAAAACCACGTTAATAATCAATAAAGACTGAAAATAGATACCCAAACAAAAAAAAAAAAAAAAAAATTGACTTTCAGTCATATTTCTCCAAATAAAAATTATTTACATGATTAGAGTTGTTATCACAATTCCATCCAATAGAAAACAGCATACCAAACCTAATGAAAAATATATACGATGTGTATGACGCGTACACTTGAGAAGACCATGTGCCAGCCAAACCAAACCTTTGTTTCCTCTTCATATCGTTTAATTTTCTTATATTTCTCGTGGCAAAATTTGATTCCAGACATAAAAAGGTACTTTATTATTCTGTGATCTGTCTATTGACTGCGACTGGAATATATTTTAGCACCAACTAAATGGGACCCACTTTGACACTAACCCAGTTTGAGTCGTTGTTGACCTGAAAAGCAAAGCGTACATGAAGTAGCGTAGCCGTCAAAATAGGAGCTGCTACCTTTCAGTTCAAGAAACTTGTAATTTTCTTTTCCGCTTATTCTCTGTTTTGCATATATATATAAACACATTAATTGCTTGAATTCCTTTCATCGAACATGTTAAATTACTGAAATAACTATTAAAATAAGAAAAAGTTTCAGATCAGCTAACCATCAGCATATCAGAATAAAAATAAATATTTTTTTCCACTGATATTTGATCATTGCAATAGTTAATCGCTAGTATGGAATGACTGGTGATAATTAATTACTTTTTCTTTCTGGAAAGACTGGTGCTTGATATAACAATTCCGAGCGAGTGGGTGTCAATTTCATAGTGATTTGTCAGGTCTCTTTCTTGTGTTAATGGAAAGATTGATTCAAAAGCACAAGCATTATGATTATGATAAAGCCTTCCTCTAGGGTGTCCTTAGTAAGTGTGGTTAGAGGTCACTTTCAATTCTCTAATTACTTCTCTCCAGTAACTATATATAAGAGAAGAAGGGATCGGATGACACCATTTTTTGATGATATCGGATGATACCGTGCATTTTTAAAGTCCAAACAGTCGATTCAAGTCATTCAACATGATGGATATATTAAATGTATTTGCATATCAAATTTTACATTTTTTAAATTTTTTTACTATTTATTAACATGGGTACAAAAATTCAATAGTATGAAAACAACGATTTTGTAAAGTACTTATACATAGTAAAAAAATTCAAAAAAATGTAATATTTGATCTGCAAACACATTTTAATATATCTATCATATTGAACGGTTTGGATCGACTGTTTGGACTTTGAAAACTTTAAAATTAGCAGTCAACATAGTATGAACTGTTTCAGTTTAAGAATTTGTTATATACATACGTATTTCAACGAAATACTTACTTTTAGGTTGGAGACAAGAGATGGAATATGATTAAATAGGGTTGGGCCTGTGCTAAGTTTTAGAATCGGCTTGTCACCTCATATTTTGGTTCAGTTTACTCAGTCTTTGACATCAAATTAGAAAATTGAAATCTGACCAGTTTTACTATATTGTTTATTTGATCCGATTTTTCTTTTTGATTGAATATCAGATCCGACTTAGTCCGGTCTAAATTGATGGTGTCAGACGAGCATATGATGCATTGTGGACTTTTATGGCCATCTCTAATGGAGAGTTTTTTTTTTTATTTTAAACATTGACAGTGATTGTCAAGTGTAATTCATTAAATAAAATAAAATTGCATCAATCGTTCACATCTACGACAACATCAACATATCAAAATCTAAACAACTCATATCATAAACAATACATCACAACATCGAGCAACCACTACAACAAAGTAAGTCTTCAACGACCGGCATCAGCGACCGGTTTAGTCGCCGGTCGCTAAAGACCCTCTCTCAGGTAATAAAAAAAAATAAGTAAATTGTTTTCGAAGACGACCCCTTCAGCGACCGGTGATAATAGACTTCGGCGACCGATTTGGCCCGGTCGCTGAAGGTCTCAAGTAAAAAAAAAAAAACCCGCACGCCATTCCCTTTCTCTCCCGCTGTTTAGGTTAGCCACAAAAAAAGAAAAAACCGCACGAACCCGCGCCGCCCGAACCCCGCCGCCTTCTCAGATCGGACCCCCAAAGTAGCTCCGCGTTTTTCTTGGTGCCGGGTGCTTACTGTGGTGCTTGCCGTTAGCTTGGAACCGGCCTAATTTTGACCCTCGTTGCGATTATCTCTCTCTCGGGTAACTATTCAACTACTTATTTAATTGATGCCGGGCTCGGGTTGTTGATTTTCCCGGCCGGCCGTTGTTTCCTTGATTTCCTTTTAAGTCTCGGCCTTGGTTAATTGAACTGTTTAATAAAATAGGGGCCTTGGTTAATTGAATTGTTTTAATGCCTGACATGATGTTCATTCAACACTGGAACAAAGTTGGAAATTAACAGCATTATCAAAACAGCCTCGTGCCTAGGGATGTGATACCGGTACCAAAGGACTGGTACCAGTTCAGTATAATAATCTGATGACACATGATTACTGTACTGGTACCATTCTTATTAACTTAGTACTGTGGTAATGTTTTGGTAATAAACATGGTTTAAGAGGCTTTATTGTTAAATAAAATGTTTTCTGTTTTGATAATGCTGTTAGTGTCTTATTGATCTGATTGCACAAGTAACAATGTTCATATTCTATCACTTATATGGATCTTTTGGTAATCTTTGCATGCTTTTCTGGAAAGTCATTTTCTTCTTTTCTTTTAGGCATTTGATGATTTCTCTTTTCATATCTCTTCTCTGTTTTATCATATATGAATGCATGTCTTCCTTTTAAGAAACCAGTCACCAGTGAATAAGTGGTTAAGATTTTCTAAACATTACTTTATAATTAATGCATGTCTTCCTTTATCATATAATATCATTACTTATTATCAATTTTCTAAACAGTTTTGATGTAATTAAATCTAAACAGGTCAGGAAATTGACATTATAAATTTATAATTGAGTAAATATATAGGGGAATCAATCTACAAATACATTTAATTGATTGGTTAATTGGTTATTAATTTTATGTTGGTTAATTATATTAGTAAACCGGAACATTTAGTATGCCGAGCAGAAAGGGTAAGGAGTAAAATATCATTTTTAAAATTGGCAACATATTGTTTCTCTTTTTAAGCTAACCAACGACTTTTTAATCACGCATGCAGACGCACTTTCAGTTTCACTCAGGTGAAGGCGAGGATTCAACATGGAAGACCTTCGCCAGCATAGCTAACAGAGCTCTCCAAAACCTGCTTCACAAGTGCAGAGACGAAGCAAAAGCTAGGTATGGAGATAGCATCCTGGAGTGGAAGGACCGAGGGGTGCCAAGCACGTATGATTGGATAAAAGCCGATATCTGGCCCAAATTGTGTGACTATTGGTGCACCGAAGAGTTTTCTAGCGGAGCGATCAAAATCAACAAAATAGGGCCTCATCTGGAGAGGGTTCTTTTGCAACCACGGGCTCAGTGAACATGTTGGTTCACAAACAAAGATTCGTAAGATGTTTTATTTTATCAAAACAATTAAAATTTACTCGAACTAACTTTAATAATTTTATTTATGTTGAAATGTTTATTCATAATAGGAGAAAGAAAACCAGCGCGAGCCTAGGTGGTCTGACGAGTTGTTCATGCAGACGCATACCAGTAAGAAAACGGGGCAATTCATATCCGCGAGGGTGAAAAAGGCACAGGTAATAGAACATAACAATCTTATATTAATATTCATTCTTTGTTGTACTTACATTATTTTTGTTTTATTTTATAAATTTTGCTAGAAGACTACAATCGGGATATGAGCGCAAAATATGGACCTGATCGAGCCCTTGGCCCGCTTTTGACGCAGACGTCTGGTACGCCAACACAGACAATAATGCTCACGGCGATAACTATGGTCTCGGTGCTCTAGGTAAAATACACATACTTAAAATTGTAAATTTGTATTTAAATTATATAACGTAATAATTAATGATCTTCGATTTAATATTTCAGGTAAGACGAGATCGATGTATCGCCCAGGTGGGTCGCAGACGTCTTCTTCGCATCGCAAGCGCAATCATATTCTTCGGCGCCGCCTCCTCTCAGGCAAGAAGACATAAATGCGATTTCAAGTCAGGTTGTTGAGCGTGCTTCAACCACAGCTCAACTAATTCATGGAGGAGGTGAGGTGTAACGTGGGACGTTCTTCGCCTCATCAGGTACAAAATTCTATTTTTGAGTATGTTTCAATCCAATAAGAACACCAAGTGTGGTAAACCAATTGACGGAACAGTAGACTCTTAAAAATTATAAACCCTAAACAGTAAACCCTAAAAACTTTAGTTATATTCTTACATGGAGGTTCTAGCTCACACCGTCCCAATGCGCAGGATGACAGCGGTGATGATTTAGGAGATGACTAGTTTTAGGATGTTTTGATCTGTATGTCGTACTGTAGATATTTTATTTTTATATCGTACTTTGATATTGGATGTTTATGTAGTATTTTACATATTTCTTGTTTATGTTGGATATTTGATATTGGATGTCGTATCAGTATTTTATATTGTTCAATTACTTGCATGTGAATTGTTTGTGAATTATATATTTGTCGATCGAAAACGACGACGGTGAATTGTATATTTGCTTGTAAATTATGTTTTCATTGCTTGATACGTTTCGTACCAATTGGGAAAAAGAAAAATAACAAAAAAAACATAAAAAAAAAACAACCTTCTGCGACCGATTTTGGACCATCAGCGATCGGCCAATCGGTCTTTGATGGTCTTGCGCCACGTCACCACGCAGCATCAGCGATAGATCCAATCGGTCGCTAAAGGGGTCATCAGCGACCGGTGATGTCAGCGGGGTGGTCATCTGCGACCGATTTTGGTCATCAGCGACCGATATACCCTTGTGCGAACGGCGAAATACCTTCTGCGAACGGCGAAATACCTTCTGCGACCGATTTGGCCGGTCGCAGAAGAGTATGAATGCTGTAGTGAACACAACACAAAGTCTGACCTCACAACATCTAGCAAACCGACTGCAAGTGGTCGCCAATCTCCACTACCCTCTATTGCACTAGCTGTATAAGGCATTTAGGTTTAAGTATGGTGGCGGGTGGGCGAGGCCGGCACGCAGGGCAGCCTCCCCCAACCCTGCCTAGGGTTTTGGTGTAACCGGTTTAGAGGTAGGGAGAGCGACGAAGTTAGGATTTAAAGGGTCGCAGATAAGCAGTGGATCTGACCTCTTTCTCTCTCCCTCGAAGTCGAATATGTGGACAACAGAGGCAAGGTAGTCGGTGAGAGCCGGGTCGAAGTAGAAAAAAAAAAGAGCAGCGGAAACCCTGTTTTCTCTTCGCTCTCTTTGTCCCTTTCTATTTCGCTCACGTTCACCAAGTCATTCCCTTCCGATCACCAAGTCATTCCCTTTCTATATAGCATGTGCCCATAGGCCATAGCTTGCTTGGATAAAATTCAAACAGCCCAACTAGGGATGGTAATGGAATAGTGGGTTAGTGACAACTGATAAGTCTGAAATTTTTTTGAAACCTTGACAGCGGCTGTCAACTGATCAAGTCTGAAATTTAGTTGCTCCAAATTTTAGACACAAGTCGTCCGATTATTACCATCGAACCTAAAAATTATGACTAGGTTCGCCTATTATAGCTCCCACTAGGCATGGCCTTATGTCATTGAAAATTTTTAAATTAACAAAAAAAGGGTTATCTAATGATTATTACGTTGTTAACAATTTAATATTATTTTTGAATCTATTTTCCCTCTTGAATATTTTTGTGTTGTTACATATTATATTAAGTATAGATCACTTATTACAAAGTCCGGCTATATGATATCAGTGTCATTTTAGTTTATATATTATACCAACTCTAAAATCTATCGAATCGACTTTAAACAACAAATTCAAACCGTTCAAACCGATCTACATCATTAGTTGTGTGTTTACATGTAAATTTTATATTTTGTTCAAATTTATTTAGTACCAAGTCAAGCGGTTTTCATTTTTCAACATTTTTGACCATCTGACTTGGTACTAAAATAACTCGAAAAAAATATAATTTTTTTATGTAAACACATCACTCATACAGTAAATCGGTTTGAACGGTTTGGATTCGTCGTTTAAAATCTACCCAATAAATTTCGGAGTTGGTGTTATATGATACCAATGTCATACTAGCTGGACTCCTTATTATAATGTATTAAATAATATTTTTATTTAACTTTTCTAAGACCCTTAAAAGCGTAAAAAATAATTTACAAGGCGTTGATTACATGATCGGATAGCTGATATTACTTAAGATGGAGTAAGTGGAATAAATTATATCACTTAAAAGCTTAAGTTAAATCACTGGAACTGTCAAACGAGAAGTAAAAACATAAAAAGTAAGATGCAGTAAGATATGATCACAGATTCACACTGGAGTAAATTACTCCACTTTTCTTGACAAATTAGTTTACTCTACTTTTAGGACTTACTGTCAAAGACATACATTCATTTCTCGATTTCTTTTTCCTCGTTAGTTGATAATTTAATCCATGACTTAAATAACAAGCTTCAATTAAATAAGAATAGTTTTAACCATGACTTAAAATAACAAGTTCGAATTAAACAAACATAACTAAAGTCAACTTAACTTTTGGAGTAAGCTAGTAGGGATTTATATTTCTCAAGCAAATATGGGTGATATGATTAATTATAATTGTTTAATTTTTCCAAGCTGGACTACAATTTAAAACTCAAATAATATATTGGTTTACAATGATCTTTTTACTGGCGCAGGATGTAATTAAACAATTACTACGGGTATAGGATGTATATTAAACAACCCGAAATTTTTATTTTTAACATTTTAAATAAATAAATTAATAAAATAACCATCGTTTTTGGTCAATTCTAATTCTAACACGGCCGCACCGGCATTCTGCGGACCCATTTGAGCGGGGCCGCAGAATACCGCTGCGGACCCTCAAATGGGTCCGCAGAACCATTCTGCGGACCCTTGTTTTTGTTTTTTTTTTTTAATTTGGTTTCAAACCGCAGCTGCAGCACGCATCCCTAGAAATCAAATTAGGAAAACATTTTTTTAATATTTGGCTGTGAGATTTTGACTCCTGGTGCGTCGGCAAAACAACATAAAAAAAAAAAGAAAAAAACGGGGGTCCGCAGAATGGTTCTGCGGCCCCGTATGGGGGTCCGCTCTGGCATTCTGCGGCCTCCCCCAAATGGGTCCGCTCCGATATTCTGCGGCCGTGTTAAATATAGAATTGACCAGAAACGATGGTTATTTTATTAATTTATTTTTTTTAAATGTTAAAAATAAAAATTTCGGTTAAACAACAGAATAAAAAAGAATGACCCACCATCACTATCAACACCATGTCTGTAAAGATTGAGAAGTATCCCATCTCTATATCCAAAAAAAGTGGCATTATCTTCACTAGCCTAATCGCAAATAAAGCTGGAATATGCAAAGGAGGATGTGCATCCAATATGCTAATGATTAACGAATATCTCGGATCATAGAAGATTGGATTTCTGGATCAGAATATTTCGGAGAAATGAATCAGATATCTGCTGCTATAATGGAGAAAGAAGAGGGTTCAAATGCCTCTATTTTTCATTCTTCCATCCTGCCTTCATGTTTAAAACTTTAATAACTCAAAATTTAAAATTTAAAAGTCAAAATAAAACCGTTGGATATGATCTACATCATTTTATCTATGCACGTGTAAAAAATTATGACATTTCAATTTTGTTTTGGTTGTCATCAAGAGCTTGTAAAAAACGTACTAATGTGGATAATTTCTAGCTGATTATTCAACTTATTGATTCACATAAAAACAAAATCGAAATGTGATAATTTTTTATGAGCACATAGATAAAATGATGTAGATCATATCCAACGGTTTTATTTTGACTTTTAAGTTTTAAATTTTGAGTTATTAAAGTTTTTAAAAATGGAGGTATGGTGGAGGTACAAAAAATGGAGGCATTTGAACCCAGAGCCAAAACCTTTATTAGAGCTTATCTTCTTTCTTATATTAAGTTTGTAGATATTCTTATTTATGAACAATTGTGATTAAAAGATGTAATTTTAGACTGAATACCAGTCCTCCAATCAAATTTTTATTTTTATTTTTATTTTATGCATCTCTTTGATGTTTCTTACGTGTAGAAGTCTAAGATTATTTAGACACGTACTCGCTACATGCAAATTATATCATCTTTCTAATTGGTTATGATTTCTTTTCATTTTTCAAATATTATTTATAATTTTTTTGAATTAATTAGTTATGTATTCATTTTTTCCATTTTTTAATTATTTTAGGATTGTTATTGTAGATTTAATTTATGAATATACGTCAAAAAAAAAAAAAAATATATATATATATATATATAGAGAGAGTGGCTAAGGTCAAAGTGGTATGACCAAAGCCTTGGTGCTACCAATTAGTTTTTGCAATTTTAAAGTTCAAATAGTCGATTCAAACCGTTAGATGTTCAATCTATATTAAAATCTGCTTGGAGACAAAATTTTACATTTTTTGGAATTTTTTTACTATTTTTTAGGCCACTTTGAAAATGGCAGATCCGGGTGAACAGTAAAAACAGTGCAACCAAATTCTGGACCATGTGATCAGCAATTTTCAAAGTGGCTTAAAAAATAGTAAAAAAATTCCAAAAAATGTAAAATTTGGTCTCCAAGCAGATTTTAATATAGATATCACATCTAACGGTTTAGATCGACCATTTGAACTTTGAAAATCCAAAAATGACTTAGTAGCACCAAAGGCCTTGGTCATACCACTTTGATCTTAGCCACTCTCTCTCTCTCTCTATATATATATATATAGGAGGGTTCAAATGCCTCCATTTTTTGTGCCTCCACCATGCCTCCATTTTTAAAAACTTTCATAACTCAAAATTTAAAACTTAAAAGTCAAAATAAAACCGTTGGATATGATCTACATCATTTTATCTATGTGCTCATAAAAAATTATCATATTTTGATTTTATTTTTATGTGAATCAATAAGTTGAAAAATCAACGTCTAGAAATTATCCACATTAGTACGTTTTTCACAAGCTTTTGATGACAACCAAAACAAAATTGAAATGTCATAATTTTTTACACGGGCATAGATAAAATGATGTAGATCATATCCAACGGTTTTATTTTGACTTGTAAGTTTTAAATTTTGAGTTATTAAAGTTTTTAGAAATTGAGGCATGATGGAGGCATGAAAAATGGAGGCATTTGAACCCTCCTCATATATATATATATATAGAGAGGAGGGTTCCAATGCCTCATGCCTTTCATACCTCAATCATACCTCATGTTCTATATCTTCATTTTCAAAGTTCAAATTTTCGATCCGACCGTTCACCATGATATCCATACTAAAATATGGTTGGGGATGAAATTTTATAATTTTTGGAAATTTTTTGCTATTTTTTAAGATGGGTAGAAAATCACTGTTTTTTAAACGGTCCAAAAACAGTAAAAATAGCAAAAAATTTCCAAAAATTATAAAATTTCATCCCCAACCATATTTTAGTATGAATATCATGTTGAACGGTCGGATCGAAAATTTGAACTTTGAAAACAAAGATATAAACATGAGGTACACATTAGGTACGAAAAAATGAGGCACCGGAACGCTCCTCATATATATATAGAGTAAGGCTACCGTGCTTTGCGAATTAAACCAGCCTTTTACTTCGGATTGCTGGCTGTTGGATCAGCTTCAATAATCGTGCAGATCATCAGATGAACTTTGCAATTTTTTCGGAACTGGACAGCTCCAGTTCGGAGCAAAATCGAATTTCAGAGGCTATAGCGAAGAAGCTCTCTTCTCTAGCGCAATCCGAGCGACAACCCTAAGCGAACTTGCTCGGCGCCTCTCCTCTCCAGCGATTCCGAAGCCAGCGAACTTGCTCTCCTCTCTCTCAGCGAACTTGCTCTCCTCTCTCTCCTCTCCAGCGATTCCTCTCCAGCGCCTCTCCTCTCCAGCGATTCCGAAGCCAACGGTGATCTCAGACGCCTCTCCAGCGACGCTCTCCAGTGACGTCTATCTCGGGTAAATATTCAAACTGGAGCTTTTCTGATTTTTCTTGCTAGGCTGTCCGATTCTCAAAATCTGGTACCGGCCTTGCTGTAAACTTTTATTGTTGCCCAAATCAATAGAATTGAATCTTGGTGTTGCAACTAAGGTCAGAAGGAATTAGCAATATCTAACTGAATTCATGAATTGGCAAATTTATTTGTGATTTTGGTAACAGTTTACTTATAAATGACATTGCCAGGATCCCGCGAATAAATGAACTGCAATATAACTAATACATGTGATTCACACCGCCTAATTAATCAAGTAATTGCTTTCTTTATCGTTCGACCTTTTTAACTTGTTTAGACATTAGAGACGGCAACATGCCTTAACCATGGATTATTATTAAACCTCATATGGAATGACTTGTTTGTGACACTGACTTGTGTTGACCCTCAAGCGCTTGATTTGTTGGCAGCACATATATTAAAGAAGCAGGTATAAGATCATACTGGAATTGCTCTACTTAAAAGAGCACAATCAATAGTAACTTAAGAAGATCAAATTGTGAATACATTAACAGAGAATTCTAACGCATGACAGGATGCTGGTAAGGAAGATTCCATGTTCATTGGAATGTGTATTGTGTCGGGCTTGCTCATTGAGACAGCGCTTCACTTATTGTTCTCTGTCCATATGCAACTGTGGTTTGGCGAAGGGTCTCACAAGGCCATGTCTGTAATTTGATGGAACCAGGGGGTACTCTTCAAGAGGTATGGTGTAACTCATGGAATTTGGTAAAAGCTCAGGGGGTTATGGGTAAAAAGAAGTGGGCGGCCATCTTCTTGTGCGTTTGCTGGCATGTCTGGAAGCAAAGGAATTGTGTGGTGTTTGGAGGAAACATCCTGGTACCGGTTGCACTGGCAAACCGAATTTTGGGAGAAGTTAAGCTTTGGCGCAAGTACTGCTGAAAGGGGCCCTAATTGAAATTGCTGTGGATGTTTCTATTTAATGCATTAGTTTGTAGGTGTGTAGTTTTGATGTAAAATAATACTGTTGTAAGGATTCGGATGTAAAACTTTTTATTGCAATATACTCAACTTGGCAGCACCTGCCAAGCATTTCAAAAAAAAAAAAAAAAAAAACAGAGAATTTCTCAAATGAGGCAAGAAGACTTGGTGAAGATAAAAGAGTCTTTATTCTTCATTAACTGTAAATAATAGATGACAACATCTATCAGTTTAAATATAACTTAAATAAATGTGTACGTGCCACATAATTTAAGGCCTCCTATTTCATGGAACAATGCTGGAATTCACATTCTGATTTTCTTCTTCCATATTGTCAGTAAGGTCTTTTCCTTTTGTCTCAGGCAAGAAAATAACAAACAACCCGCAGAAACAAATCACAATGCTGAACACACCAAATGACAAAAATCTCGAGCTTCTCCTCCCTTCTGCCACAAGGATCGGGGCTATAGCACCTCCGAGAAGAATTGCTTGTCTCATCAGTGAGACAGCTGAGTTTCTTACACAAGTCGGGAATAACTCGACGCTGTATACCATTATCACGTTGATTGCCAATTTGCCATACTAGCACAGAAGAAGGAGAACACCTGCATGTCATTTTTTTAAATAAATAGACATAATATGTAGACTATATTCACACATGACATTCAGACAGAATATTCATACGGAATATTTAGACAGAGTTGACATCCTTTAGATTTGTTATATCTATATCGTTCTATCTATATGTCATATAATTAAATTATGAATGATTAATCATAAACTCATGAAATAACTCATATATACAATTAGTAGAATTTTCAGAAAAGTAGATACCTATTACATTATTACGAAAATCTTCACTTAGTTCTCTTAGGTTAGTTGTGGGCCACTAATTAAGGCCATTGTATCAATTATTAACTGGTAAAATAATCTATTCAGCTGCTGTACTAAAAGAAATAACACACTCACCTCAGCAGCTAGCTGGATATGCGAGTTTATCCATCTGAAGAGTAACATAGGTGAAGTTAGTACCCAGTTTGTTCTTCTGCGCACCTAAGAAATTTTATTAGCACATCCTCAATCCAAATAAATAAAGAAATGTTGGTAGTTCAACATATACAAATAGAAAATGCAATTGATTCGATAAAAATCAATATTAATACATTAATTAGTACCTGCGATTAGAAAAACAAGTCAATTACCAGAAGGAGATAATATAATTAGCACACAATCAATATCGCATAGAATAGAGACCTCATATGCCTTCTTCTAAATGATTGTCATTATAACGATACTGAGAGGCCGGTACCAGATTTTGAGGCCGGTACCAGATTAAACTCCAGTTTGAATATCAAGGCCGGTACCAGATTTTGAGAATCGGACAGCCTAGCAAGAAAAAATCAGAAAAGCTCCAGTTTGAATATTTACCCGAGATAGACGTCACTGGAGAGCGTCGCTGGAGAGGCATCGGGAATGAGATCACCGCTGGCTTCGGAATCGCTGGAGAGGAGAGGCGCTGGAGAGGAATCGCTGGAGAGGAATCGCTGGAGAGGAGAGAGAGGAGAGCAAGTTCGCTGGAGAGAGAGGAGAGCAAGTTCGCTGGCTTCGGAATCGCTGGAGAGGAGAGGCGCCGAGCAAGTTCGCTTAGGGTTGTCGCTCGGATTGCGCTGGAGAAGAGAGCTTCTTCGCTATAGCCTCTGAAATTCGATTTTGCTCCGAACTGGAGCTGTCCAGTTCCGAAAAAATTGCAAAGTTCATCTGATGATCTGCACGATTATTGAAGCAGATCCAACAGCCAGCAATCCGAAGTAAAATGGCTGGTTTAATTCGCAAAGCACGGTAGCCTTACTCATATATATATATATATATATATATATATATATATATATATATATATATGAGGAGGGTTCCAATGCCTCATGCCTTTCATACCTCAATCATACCTCATGTTCTATATCTTTATTTTCAAAGTTCAAATTTTCGATCCGACCGTTCACCATGATATCCATACTAAAATATGGTTGGGGATGAAATTTTATATTTTTTGAAAAATTTTTTACTATTTTTTAAAATGGGTAGAAAATCACTGTTTTTTGAACGGTCTAAAAACAGTGATTTTTTACCCACCTTAAAAAATAGTAAAATGTTTCCAAAAATATAAAATTTCATTCCCAACCATATTTTAGTATGGATATCATGTTGAACGGTGCCTCATTTTTTTCGTACCTAATGTGTACCTCATGTTTATATCTTTGTTTTCAAAGTTCAAATTTTCGATCCGACCGTTCAACATGATATTCATACTAAAATATGCTTGGGGATGAAATTTTATATTTTTTGGAAATTTTTTACTATTTTTTAAGATGGGTACAAAATCACTGTTTTTGGACCGTTTAAAAAACAGTGATTTTCTACCCATCTTAAAAAATAGCAAAAAATTTCCAAAAATTATAAAATTTCATCCCCAACCATATTTTAGTATGGATATCATGGTGAACGGTCGGATCGAAAATTTGAACTTTGAAAATGAAAATATAGAACATGAGGTATGATTGAGGTATGAAAGGCATGAGGCATTGGAACCCTCCTCATATATATATATATATATATATAGAGTAAGGCTACGGTGCTTTGCAAAGTAAACCACCCCGTTTACTTCGGGCTACTTTTTGGATTTTGAAAATCCAAACAACCGATCCGAACCGTTCAACATGTTCTAAACATTGAAATGTGCTTGGAAACCAAAATTTACATTTTTTGGAATTTTTTTACTATTTATTAAGGCACTTTGAAAATCGCTGATCCGACGGCAAACAGTAAAAAACAGTAAAATTTTCTGGACCACCAGATCAGAAACTTTCAAAGCGGCTTAATAAATAGTAAAAAAATTCCAAAAAATGTAAAATTTGGTCTCCAAGCACATATCAATGTTTAGAACATGTTGAACGGTTCAGATCGGTTGTTTGGATTTTTAAAATCCAAAAAGTAGCCTGAAGTAAACGGGGTGGTTTACTTTGCAAAGCACCATAGCCTTACTCTATATATATATATATATATATATATATGAGTAAGGCTACCGTGCTTTGCAAATTAAACACCCCATTTTACTTCGGATTGCTGGCTGTTGGATCTGCTTCAATAATCGTGCAGATCATCAGATGGACTTTGGAATTTTTTCGGAACTGGACAGGTACAGTTCGGAGCAAAATTGAATTTTCAGCAGCCAGTCCGAAGCAGATTTCTTCTCCAGCTCCTCTCCCTCCTCTCCCTGCGACAACCCTAGCCTCTCCTTCTCCGGCGCCTCTCCTCTCCAGCGACCCTTTCCTCTCCAGCGCGACTCCAGCGAAAGCCCCTTGCTCTCCTCTCGCGAAAAATACACCGAAGCCCCTTTCTGGGAGAAGCTCTCTCAAATCGTACGAGTTGAGGTATCTTCTAGTGCTTTTCTAACAGATATATCATGCTCAACCTTGCAATATCACCCGAATAATATGTATCAAGAGAAGAAATCTTTACCCCAATTTTTCTCCAAACCGATTGTATTTTAGTTCATACAACCAACTAAACCGACTAATTCCAGAATAATCTACGATACCCACAAACTTGACAATACCGAGCACATGTATCTGCTGAATTCATCTTCTTCTTTTTTTAATTGTACGGAGTGCTGTACCAGTTGGTACCAGCTCGATATATTAGTTTAACAGCAAAATTGCACTGGTACCAGCTCGATATATTAGTTGCTGTACCAGTCGGTACCAGTCGGTACCAAAATTGAATTGACAGGTATTAGGAGATAGAAATATGAAACCGTAAAACATTTCACTTTGTTATTTTGGATGTAGTGATGCTTAATTCAGATGAGTTTTATACTATTATATTAAACAGTTGCTACTAAACATTTTTTTTTCATATGATCATCTTGCATTAACTAATTAAAATTCAATAGGAAGAAGAAAAATAAAATCCAGGTTACATATTTCAGACTATTTCATAGAGAACATAAAACAAAATTTTATAGTGAGTTACAAAAAAGATACTACCATAGCCACTTAAACCCCCTTTGATATAAAAAAAATGAGACAACCTCATATAAGGCTTAACTGAAGCATGATATAAAAACTAAAGGTTAATGTCAATCTTAATTGGAAATGTGTTGAATTTTTTTTGTGTAGGCCAAATGATGTTATGGATGAGATATCAACTGCCAGCTGTTTTCAAATATGTCATTAAATATGTCATTTACATGTCATTAAATATGTCATTTAAAAAATATTATTTTTTATTTAGTATAAATATTTGTATATTAATATGTTTTCGTTACGATGCACGACTAAAATACTAATTTAATACCTAACTGCACGGTTCGCAATGAAATCCCTAACAAGTAATTATACAACGGATGTGAGTGCGAATTACGAAAACTAATTAAAAGGTGTTTCTTTTCTTTGCTTAACTAAATCGGAGAGAGAGAAAAGCAGCCAACAACGTTTGGATTTTGGACCACCTTCGCTTTTAAATTTCAATCGTATCCAAGAAAATCAATTTTCTGAACTGATTGTTTGTTGTCTTATTAATTTTCACCGACTTTCTTGATTCTTCTAGAAAATGGTTCGCAATTTGAAGTTTTAGATTTTTCTAACTTTTTGGGCCGACATTTTTATTAATATCCAAAGTTAATTACAAATTAATAAATATATCCAGAATCTCTGAGATTTTCGAAAAATGTCAAAATCGGCCATTTTCTGACCGGTTTCCTCCTCTTCAGAAACCGGCCAGAAAATGGCCAGTTTTTTCATTTTTTTTAGACACTATGAATAGCAAGATAATGAAATCTAACACTGAAAATTCGAATTTTTTGTTAAATTATTTGTTAGATTACTTCTTTTGATTTATAATTAGCATATTTATACTAAAATAAACTATATTGCTTGAAATTATGTTGAATTACACTATATTACATTAAATTACGCTAAATTATGTTAAATTACGCTACAATACGGTGAATTCCGGTAAATTACTGTGTGTCTTCATAGTGATGTATAATTAAAAACTATTTTTTGTTTCTCTTTTATCTTCATAGTGATTTATAATTAGAAACAATATAATTTTTTAAGATACACTATGAAGAGCAAGATAATGAAATCTAACACTGAAAATTCGATTTTTTTGTTTAAATTATTTGTTAGATTACTTCTTTTGATGTATAATTAGCATATTTATACTAAAATACATTAGATTACTTGAAATTATGTTGAATTACATTATATTACATTAAATTATGCTAAATTATGTTAAATTACGCTAAAATACGGTAAATTCCGATAAATTACATATGAATATGGATGATATTTTTACTGAGAATGAGAAAAACAATGACGAAACTTCAAACGGCCATAAAACGGTGCTCGAGTGTCCGATTTCGGCAAATGACCACTTTTCGGAAAGCTTGCGAAAATACGCATGCATTAGTGCTTGCAATGCAGGATTTCAAAATTCATAATTGCCAAAAAATAAAGGGAAGAGGCTCAAAACTTGAGTTGAAGTTTCTGATTAAGATTTTCATTTCTATTATTCAATCTAAGTAGCTCAGTAAATTAGTTATATAATGAACTTGTAGAATACTAATTTTTACTATTTTTGGAACTTTTTTACTATTTTTTATGATTTATGAAAGATGGCACAAAATCGGCATAATTTTGCGTAATTTTGCGTATTTTAGCGTAATTTACCGTATTTCATTATAATTAGCGAAATTAGTGTAATTTAACGTAATTCAACATAATTTAACATAATTTAGTGTAATATAGTGTAAATCAACATAATTTCAAGTAATATAATGTATTTTAGTATAAATATGCTAATTGTAAATCAAAAGAAGTAATCTAACAAAAAATTTAAACAAAAAATTCGAATTTTCAGTGTTAGATTTCATTATCTTGCTCTTCATCAGTGTAACAAAATGCAGTTCATGCGGCCGCATATGCGTATGCGGTTGGCAACCGCATAGAAAATCAATATGCGGCCGCATATTCGGCCGTATTTTTACCGCATATTCGGCTGCATATTACCGCGTATTACCGCATACTTGTTTGTATGATACCGCATATTACCGCATACCGCATATTACCGCATACTTGTTTATATGTGGCCGCATATTATCTCATTTTAAAATTCGCATAAAAATCTGTATATGTAGCCGCATACCGCATACCGCATATCTGCATATGCGGGCAGATATGCGGTATGCGGTGGCCTTCCGCATACCGCATAAAAACCGCATTTTAAAACATCGCTCTTCATAGTGTCTCCCAAAAAAAAAATGAAGAAACCGGTCATTTTCTAACCGGTTTCTGGAGAAGAGGAAACCGACCAGAAAATGACCGGTTTGGATATTTTTTGAAAATCTCAGATATTCTGAGTATATTTATTAATTTGTAATTAACTTTGGATATTAATAAAAATGTCGGCTTTTTGGGCAACGCAATGGCTATTTTTTAATTCGTTGTGTTCGTTTTTCAGGACACAATTCTCATTGATTCATGTGCATTTCCTCGCTTCATTTCTGCCAAAAAAAAAATGATTAAATTTGCGTTCATTCTTGGACATACATAATTATTTTTTTAACATGTATGTTATACTTTTAAATATTTAGACAATTAGTTTTAACATAAAACTAATTATTTTTACAGATAATAATGAAGGAATATGTCTGTAAACAAGAATATAATTGTCGTAAACACTTAGCTAGTTTCTTTTAACATTTTTAATCCCTTTTAACACATATAATTATAATTTTCAAGGCACATCCAGTCATCCAGTGATGATACGGAAGTAGGGCTGCAAACGAACCGAACTGAATCGAACTTACCTCCAGTTTGAGTTTGGTTTGAATTAATTTCGAACAAACTCAATTTCAAACGAACTCAATTTCAAATCGAATTTTTTACAAACTTAATTTCAAACTTTTACGAACTTTGTTAAGACTTACGACTTACGAGTTATGACTGCTGGGCCATAGTTCGAAATTACAGCACTTCAATAAAAACTCAGGCATTCTAAATTCTAATTACACAGTACACTAAAATTTATATTAAAGTTCATTACAAATACCAAAATTTGTATCAAACACCAAAGTTGAGTACAATCAATCAAAGTTCAGTACAATCACAGAATCCAAAGTTTTCCAAATAGCCAACAAGAGCAATATCACTAAAGTTTTCAAATATTTAAAGTATTCGAAGTACAATTTAAATATCAATAGAAGTACAGAACAATCACCAAAGTCTTAGAATTATTACAAACTCAAATATTATCCTAAATAAAATATTAAAGTTCATTATCAGCGAAAATTAAAGGTTCACGTTTGAGTTAATTTCGAATTAAGTTTGGTTTGCGAACCTATTTCAAACGAACTAGGTCCAGTTTGAGTTTGATTTGAATTAATTCGAACTGAGTTTGGTTTGAATTAATTTCGAACGAACTCAATTTCGAATTGAATTTTTTACGAACTTTTTCGAATCAAACTCGAATCGAATTACGAACTACGAATTTTTTGTGCAGCCCTATACGGAAGCCATCATCTCTCCCGAGTTCGAATCTGCTGCGATTCCGAGAGGGATTGCAGGTTCCTGAAATTCCGAGGTCAACGGTTCAAATTTTTTCATGCGTGGATCTTGGAAACATTTTCAGAAAAGTAAATTTTCATGCACACATCACGGAAAAGATCAACATATGAGATTGGATCGCAGGATCCTGTGATTCCCCGAGAATCACAGCAGATTTATGTTCCATCTCTCCTCCACTATCTTCCTTCACTCAAAACCCTTTCTTTCTCCCGCCATGTCCCTCTCTCGAGCCCTACGAAGACTTGTCCTTGCCGCCGACATAGTCTGAGGGTCTCTTATACGCCATCTCAGGTATCTTTCTCTCTATAGAGCTCTTTCTCTCTCTTTTGGCTTGGAGACAATATCACAGACTTCTCTCTTCCCCTTTTTGATTTTATTGAAGTTTTCATTGATTTGGTCAATTCCTTTTGGTGTTGGATTTTGGTGTTCTTGCTAGACAAGATAGCAGAGGTGACCTGTCAGAATTAGTGTGGTACTGTTAGGCGTTCTCTATCTCTCTTGGCATCCCATTCGCTCTGCTTGTCTCCCTCTGTCGCATCTCTTATTCGCTCTGTCGGCACCATTATCTCTTATTCGCAAGTTGACAACTTGCATGCTCAACTTATTCCCCCCCAAACCGCAGTTGATGTAAGTTTCACAATTGCGTGATGCTGGAACCTTTGTTGAAGAAAGTTTGCCTCGGATATTCAACAAATTAGAGCGATGTGTGAGAGCATGAGTGCCAGAGTTACATACACCATGGAAGTTAGCAATGCTAAGTTAAAGGAATGGTGCTGTGAACTTCTGAGATTGGAACTTCACACTCATCTCAATGGCTGCTACACTCCTGTGAGTCTCCTTTCTCTCTCTCACACTCGCGCATGCCCACAAAGGGTTGATTTTGCAATATCTCCCATGTAAAGGATATTCAATAAAATTTTAAAAGGAAAATCAACTGTGATCGCAATGCTGAGAATTAGTCAGTTGCAACTTGCAAAAAGTAATTTCTTTTACCTGTTATCCTTTTAGTAAAGTGTTTTTTTTTTTTGCACAATTCTTATTTGTTCTGTCAATTTTCTTTTCAACAATACAATTGTATCACCATACAGTCCAATTGCCTTCTCAATTTTAACTTCCTTCCACATCCCATTCATCAAAAGACATCATTTCCAAAGTCCTTTAGAAATAATATAATGTCAAAAATCCAATGCCTTATCAATTTCACCATTGTGGCACAACCCATTTGTAAGAGTGCTACATGTCAACACATTCTTGCACAAACCACTCACAGATAGATGCCCTTTGAAAATCAAGTTATCACTCATGCCCTTTGAAAATCATCACATCAACAAAATTTAATGCCTTCTCAGTTTTACCTTTCTTGGATAACCCAGCCCATCTAAAAGAGTGTTATAGGTCACAACATTAGCCTCATGTCATCTGAAAATTACATCATCTACAAAATCCAGTGCCTTCTCAGTTTCAACTTTCTCGCACAGCGTATCTATAGTAGTACTGTAAATCATAACATTAGGCTCATGCCATTTCAAAATGATGACACAGAAAAAATTCAGTGCCCTCTCATATTGACTTTTGTTTCACAGCCAATCTATAAAAGTGTTGTAGGTCACAACATCACGCACATAGCCACAACCATGCTTATTTTGATGTCTACAATATTGTTTTACAGTTTGGAGATATTTCTATTTTGTTTCAATTTTAACATATTTTTATGTGTATTAATTATCATTTTATCAATTTTCCAACTATTTTCAAGTAGCTGTTTTGTAAATTGTATATTTCAACGTGAGCTGTATGGAATGAGGTATAAATTAGCAATTAGGGTAATTGTGTACTTAGGTACCCTCCACCTACAGTAAAATCGCCAAGTCCAAATTCATAATAGATTGTAACTTATGATTTTTATAAAAAAAATGGACTGAAATGCCCCTTTCTGAGCCAGTTAAAGCTTTCATCTGATTTTCTTGCATAAGCTATGCATGTCATTGTGAAAGACTATTACAACCAAACACATAATCAGATCAAGATGCATACACTTACACCAGATAGTCCTGTTGTGTGTATTTACCAAATTTACACAGAAAATGGATATTGTACGCTTTCAAAATGGATACTGTACTCTTTCAAATTTTATTGCCTTAAATCAATTAATCAGGATATTATCCTCAAAATGGAAATGGATACTGTACTCTCTTAATAATATAATGTTCCAATCATTTCATTGATGATACTCCCTTTCCAAATTTTAGGCGTAATATAATAAAAACTGCTCTCTTCTCCGGTGACTTCTTGACTGAAGCTTCATCAATCCTCATCTCTATTGGACTCAGCCATCATATATATTTTTCACATTGACAAATTTTAAAGGTAATTCGAGTTCCGAATTTTTATTTCAAGTAGAATAGTCCGAATAATTCGTTGCTACCTTAGCTTCCTTATTTGTTCTTTGATTTTTCCAATTTGAGAAAACTGTCAATTGCAATTGTTCACATACATGAAAATGAACAGATTCAATTGAGTAATATCTAGATGCTAAATTTGGTGTCAAGAGTTCTTTTAATTTTCAAAGAAGTTGAATATTACTTTATTAACCTAGATTTCCAATAGGGATTCAGTTATATTTGATTCTTGAGTTGCATCAGTTTGGTACCTATATTTCGTGATATCTAATTCGACTCTAACAACACTCAGTTTTATATTGGTGCTGCTCCAACAAGTTCTGTCATTTCGTAAAGGTTTCCCTGTGAATTTTTAGTGCTTTGATTCAATTCTGGCATATTGTGGTTCAGTTAGTTCTGACCTTATTTAGAGTCAATTTTCAGAATTTTGGTACATTCATTGGTATTTTGCATAGTTGCAGTGTTCCATTTCCAGTTCAGATCTGAGGAGATGGAGGGCTGGACAGAAGATTAAAGAAGTCCCAGGAATTCAGGTCCTCTGCTGCACTGCACCGTGCTGCCTAGAGTCTGATAGACCAGATTTTATCAAGATTTGTGCTGAGTTGTTGAGATCCGCACTCAAACCCCTCCCCCCAACAATTCGTGTTGAGCAGTGAGATGGAAGCAATAGCACTCTTGAAATTGAGCATGTTTTCTAGAAATTTATTGGTTCCCAACTTCAATCTATGTGGGTATAATGTTTATATTAACAATTGAAATTAAGCATGTTTTCTTGAAGTTCATTGGTTCCCAACAACAATCTATGTAGGTATAATGTCTATATTAAGAATTTCTTTTCTCGCAATTAAGATATTTGTGGCTATGTGTATCTCCATGGCAAATGTAATTTGATCCTCTGCATGTATTGAAATATATAGAAACCAAATCCTCTGCATGTATTGGATTATGTTTGGTAGTTCTATAATTTGTGTTTCTTTTTCTTTTGTGAAGGAAAACGTTCTAATAATCTGTCACAAATGTAAATTGTAGCAGGAAGAGAGTATTCCCACAAAGGGGCTGTTATCTACTTCATTTTTCTTTCACATTCTTCTTTCATGTTCTAATATGTGCATCGATTTCTGTCTATATTTTTCATTAATCTAGGTATCATTTTATGTTAAATTAACAATTAATTTGTAAAGTTAGAAAGATCAAACTCATTGTTGATCTGCTTAGGTATACAGTTTTTGATATGCTTATGTACAACTTTTGCTTTGTTATACATATGTAAACTAATAGTTTCATGTTATTTATCTAATAATCTCAATCATCAAGCCGAAGCAATAGAAGGCTAATATTATACCAGCAATAGCAACGGACGGATCGCATTGGGCCTGGTTTTTTATATCTGGATCCGGGTAGAGAAGGGAAAATAATGAATAAAAATCATAATTTCATAAACAAAAAGAAATCAAACTCATGAGCTCTCGGAATAATGTTACGCATCGGGTCCACAGGTGTTCTTATGCCTTCTCACAACTAGATAAAGAAACATGACCAAATGACTGGGCTGGGTTGGGCTGGGCTTATCTCTCCTGATCTATATTCTTTTAGATATATCGGGTCGGACCCGTAGTTGCATCTCATGTTAAGTTCGGAATCCCTTTTTTCATTCTGATTTACAGCATCTGTACCAATTACCAGAGCTTTTAAGATGGTGAATAGAATAACACCTTAACACCCCCTCCCTTTTTTTTCCTATTAAACCATATATATGTCATGTTTTACAGCATGTTTGAAATTCAGTGATTTCCTACGGACATTTCGCATCTTACAATGTACTGAAGACAAAATTCAAAAAACGCCAAAGAAAAATACAAGAAATATTCCTCACATCAATTCTCAACTGTACTGTGTCATCTCCTCTTTATTAAGACATTTGCAGTGATAATGAATATTCCAAGTAATTACTTCTCCGTTTCTTACTTTCTTATTTTTTTTCTCTGTTTTTCTTATGTTTTTTGTAAAACGGATTTCTACCCAGAAACTCAAGAAATCATAACCAATCATGATTAATGAAAAAATAGAGACTAGACCCTGATTGATTGCTAAAAAAACAAATAATAATAATGTTCATGCGAAAGTTTGTTTTTGCTTTGACAGAAGGAAGACATTAAATGCCCGTTAAAACTCCAGCCCAATATTATCTGGCGACTGAATTGGTTTATGAAAAAAGGTTTAAAATAATAATAATAATTGACAGATACGACATTAAGGTGGTCAAACACAGCCCCATCATGACTCACCAATCAGCTTAGTTTTTTAGTGGCTTAACATGTTCACCTGGAGGCTGTCGATTATTGTCGGAAGCATGATGCCATCAATGGAGATATCCCGTAAAGCGGTAGAGAAAGAAGTACCGAATTTCTATTTTTAGAAATGCTTTAATTATACCTTCAAAAAAAAGAAATGTTTTAATTATATCGTAAAGAATCATGAACCACGCTTAGACGCTTAGTGCCGACATTTTTATTAATATCCAAAGTTTAATACAAATTATTAATTATACCCAGAAGTCAACTCAATATTGATATATACCCAAGCCGGCCATTTTCTGGCCGGCTATGTTCCTTCCCTAAGCCGGCCAGAATATGACCGGCTATGTACCTTTTTTTTTTTTTTTTTTTTTTTTTTTTTTTTTTTTTTTTTTTAGAGAGAGACACTATGATGATCAAAATATTGAAATCTAACTCTGAAAATTTGAAATTTTTGTTTAAATTATTTGTTATATTACTTCTTTGAGGAGGGATCAAATTACAACAATTATTTTTTTTATTTTCAAAGTCCAAATCGTCGATCCAAACCGTTCAACATGATTTCCACAATAAACTGTGCTTGCAGATCAAATTTTACATTTTTTTGAATTTGTTTACTATTTATTAAGTATTTTACAAAAAATAGTCATATTCAGACCATTGAATTTTGTACCCATCTTAATAAATAGTAAAAAAATTCAAAAAAATGTAAAATTTGATCTGCAAGCACATTTTATTTAGATAATCATGTTGAACGGTTTGGATCGATGATTTGGACTTTGAAAATGAAAAAAATGGTTGTTGTAACTTGATCCCTCCTCTACTTCTTTTGATGTATAATTAGCATATTTATACTAAAATACGCTAGAATACTTGAAATTATGTTGAATTACACTATATTACAATAAATTATGTTCAATTATACTAAATTACGTTAAATTACAATAACTTCGCTAATTATGCTGAAATACAGTAAAAAAACACTAAACTACACAAAATTACGCTATAGTAGACTGATTTTGCTCATCTTTCATGAATCATAAAAAATAGTAAAAAAATTCCAAAAATAGTAAAAATTGGTAATCTGCAAGTTCATTATGTAACTAATTTACTGAGCTACTTGGATTGAATGATAGAAATGAAAATCTTAATCGGAAACTTCAACTCAAGTTTTGAGGCTCTTCTCTTTGTTTTTTGGCGATTCTGAATTTCGGAATCCGACGTAGCGGGCACAGACGCATGCGCATTTTCGCAAGCTTTCCGAAAAGTGCTCATTTGCTGAAATCGGACACTCGAGCGCCGTTTTATGACCGTTTGAAGTTTCATCGTTGTTTTTCTCCTTTTCAGTGAAGATATCGTCCCTATTCATATCGTAACTTAGCGTAATTTACCGTATTTTAACGTAATTTAACGTAATTTAATATAATTTAGTGTTATTCAACATAATTTCAATTAATCTATCGTATTTTAATATAAATATGCTAATTATACATCAAAGAAGTAATATAACAAATAACTTAAACAAAAATTTATCGTATTTCAGAGTTAGATTTCAATATTTTAATCTTCATAGTCTCTCTAAAAAAAATAAATAAAAAAAATAAAAAAAGGTACATAGCCGGCCATTTTCTGGCCGGCTTAGGGAAGGAACATAGCCGGCCAGAAAATGGCCGGCTTGGGTATATATCGATATTGAGTTGACTTCTGGGTATAATTAATAATTTGTATTAAACTTTGGATATTAATAAAATGTCGGCGCTTAGTGCAGTGGTACGAACATATTTGTTTTTTTTCAAACAGACACATTCAATTCTCAAAAATAGTATCTAAAAGATTTTTAAATGTACCGAATTATTTAATAAATAAATAGGATTTTTTTTTCGGACACTTTTATTATAAAAGGAACTATATCAGAATCCTTGGAAAACTGATCGCTAATATTATTAATTCTTGCAGAAAGTTAAATGTAAAAATACAAAATAAATTAATTTGTTGATCATTAATTCAAACTTTAAATTAATTTGTTGACAATTAATTTAGTTTGTTCACAAAGAACTTGCAAAGAATTTGCATAATCTTTGAAAAATATTCACAAATGTTCACCAGAAATATTCTCCATCCCAACAAAAATATCACTCAGATCTTCAAAAATAATACAATACTTCAAGAATTTTTTTAAAACAATAAGAACAGATTTTGCTCAATTGCTCTTTCCGAAAATTAGCATTCAAAATATATATATATAAAAAAAAAACAAGCAACAGTGATGGAGATTTCTTCACCTTGCTTGTTTGGAGAAAGTGAGAGATACCTCTCTGGTGGCTTAAAGTGAGAGAGCAAGTTTGGAATAAATAGGAAAGAAAGATCCACCCTCTCTGTGTTTTTTTTTTCTTTTTCCTCGATATTTTTGATATATTTTTTGTTTATAGTATTAAAAAAAATTATTGTAGCATATTTTTGCAAAGTATTCATAACTAGTAAAGCCACAATGATTCATTGCGATGAACCGTAAAAAATTAATGACATAAACACAATTCATATTAAATATTTTATTACTATCTCTCCACACAAGAGACACATACTGAGATAGAATATTATGGTTGTCAGTTACAGACAACGTTGTATAATACCCACGAATACGCATTCTCATGTGAGAGAAGCAACAATCTCCTACTTTAGAATTCCAGGAATAAAACATTAATGACATAAACACAATCAATATTAAATGTTTTATTTTGGTCACGTCCAATCCCCTGATCTCCATTAGGTATCCATTTGATTAGATTGACAACTCCTTGTCATATGATCTGTAGAACATGATCATCATCTGATCCAAATGCTAATATTATACCGACAATTAATGTTCCTTGTTAATTACAAAGACTATGGACACTTTAGAGTATTTATTAACTCGTGTATAGAGTTCCACAGTTTCAAGTCCTCAACCTGAATGATCTATAAGTAATTATATACTCAAAGAACAAAATGATAAACATATCATCTAATTACATGAATAAAACTTGGAATATAATCATTATATGATTGACTTCTAGATCACAACACTAACAAATGCTGCCTCAGTAATCACCGCAGAGTGAATCTCCAAAAAGTCTGACTTTGGGGTGCTCATATGTTCTGCAGAATCCCGATCATTATAGTCCTTCAAATCTTCATATTTGGGAGATCTGCTAGCCTGAGGATCCTAACGAGCTGGTTCTTGTACCTGGCAATGATGACTAGCGGTGCAACCATACACAATCATTTATTTCCGACCTTCTTCCAACCTCTTGTGATTGCCAATTTTGCGTTGATCAATACTTGATGTTCATGAGTGTCTGTAAAAAAATAAAAATTAGTTCAAATAACACTTCAATTCTCATAATTTTTAGTAATAAACATGAATTAGAATAGCTTACAATTTGTGCTGTCGGGCCAATGCTGGGAATATAGCCGTACTCATCAGTAGTCGTGTTGCGTTGTATATGGAGCGGCTTCTCGCTGATCTCGGTGATCTGACTGTGCAAGAACACCGTAAATGCACAATACTTTGTGCACCTCCTCAGGGTGCGCTCCAACTGGTGCACATACCCAGTTGGTGCACCAAATTGGTGCGCATCAGGGAGGCGCGTGTGTGGTAAGATGTGAATTTTGATATGGCTGATGCGCATCCTGTGAGTATGTCGTGTTAAGATATGAATTTTGAGTCAAAAGGTGATGGTTGTTTAATTTTAAATTATTGAGGTGATAACTAAAAAATTTCAGTGTTTAATATCTCAACCGTTGATCAGAATATAGACCAATTCAAACCAGAAATGCACGAGTTTTTTTAATATTTGTGCCAATACAGATCGGACGGTTCCGATTTCCTCTTCAAAATTTTTTTTTTCTTCCTCTTGGAGCATGCAAAAGTTCCTACAAATCAGTTTGTGTGCATATCTGAATCGGGAAAGACACCTAGTATTCAAATACATATGAATTAAAAGATGACATCACATGCCGAGTTTTTTTATTAATATCCAAAGTTAATTACAAATTAATAAATTTACCCATAATTCCTGAGTTTTTACAAAAATGTCCAAACCAGCCATTTTATAGCCGGTTTCCTCTTTTTTTTTTTTTTTAGAGACATTATGAAGAGCAAGATAATGTAATATAACACTGAAAGTTCGAATTTTTTGTTTAAATTATTTGTTATATTACTTCTTTTGATTTATAATTAGCATATTTATACTAAAATACACTAGATTACTTGAAATTATGTTGAATTACACTATATTACATTAAATTACTCTAAATTATTTCAAATTATGTTGAATTACAGTAAATTACGGTAAATTACTGTGTGTCTTCATAGTGATGTATAATTAGAAACTATTTTTGTTTCTCTTTTATCTTCATAGTGATTTATAATTATAATTTTTTTTAAGAGACACTATGAAGAGCAAGATAATGAAATGTAACACTGGAAAATTTGAAATTTTGTTTAAATTATTTGTTAGATTACTTCTTTTGATGTATAATTAGCATATTTATACTAAAATACGCTAAATTACTTGAAATTATGTTGAATTACACTATATTACGTTAAATTACGCTAAGTTACATTAAATTACGCTAAAAATACGGTAAATTATGCTAAATTACATATGAATAGGGACGACATCTTCACTGAAAAAGGCGAAAACAACAACGAAACTTCAAACGGCCAAACGGCGCTCGAGTGTCTGATTTCAGCAAATGACCACTTTTCGGAAAGCTTGCGAAAATACGCATGTGTTTGTGTTAACAAAGTTAAATTTCAAAATTCAGAATTGCCAAAAAATAAGGGAAGAGCCTCAAAACTTGAGTTAAAGTTTCCAATTAAGATTTTCATTTATGTTATTCAATCTAAGTAGCTCAGTAAATTGTTATATAATGAACTTGTAGAATACTAAATTTTACTATTTTCGGAATTTTTTTACTATTTTTATGATTTATGAAAGATGGCACAAAATTGGCCTAATTTAGCGTAATTTTGCGTAGTTTATTATAATTAGCAAAATTAGTGTAATTTAGCGTAATTCAACATAATTTAACAGAAATAGTGTAATTTAATGTAATATAGTGTAATTCGACATAATTTCAAGTAATCTAGTGTATTTTAGTATGCTAATTATAAATCAAAAGAAGTAATCTAACAAAAAATTTAAACAAAAAATTTGAATTTTCAGTGTTAGATTTCATTATATTGCTCTTCATATAGTGTCTCTAAAAAAAAAAAAAAAAGAGAAACCGGCCTTTTATGGTCGGTTTGAATATTTTTGAAAAAAATCGGAATGATGGGTAAATTTATTAATTTGTAATTAACTTGGATATTAATAAAAATGTCGGCATCACATGGGTCCGTTAATAAAGTTCGCCCAGTATCATATAATTGAATTGGTATACGAACAAAAACAAGTATTAGAAAAAGACGACGCTAACAAGTTCAAACACAACCCAATCATGATTCATGCACCAACTTATTAGGTTTTCTTTTTCTTTTCCCATCTATCACATTTACATCTAGGGCTGCAAACGAACCAAACCGAATCGAACTTTCCTCCAGTTTGAGTTTGGTTTGAATTAATTTCGAACTAAGTTTGGTTTGAATTAATTTCGAACGAACTCAATTTCGAATCAAATTTTTTACGAACTCAATTTCGAACTTTTACGAACTTTGTTACGACTTAAGAGTTATGACTTATGGCTGGGCCATAGTTCGAAATTACAGCACTTCAATAAAAACTCAGGCATTCTGAATTCTAATTACACAGTACACCAAAGTTTATATCAAAGTTCATTACAAATACCAAAATTTATATCAAACACCAAAATTTAGTACAATCAATCAAAGTTCAGTACAATCACATAATCCAAAGTTTTTCAAATAGCCAACAGGAGCAACATCACCAAAGTTTTTAAATATCCAAAGTATTCAAAGTACAATTTAAATATCAATAGAAGTACAGAACAATCATCAAAGTCTTAGAATTATTACAAATCCAAATATTATCCTAAATAAAACATTAAAGTTCATTATCAGCGGAAATCAACGGTTCATGTTTGAGTTAATTTCGAACTAAGTTTGGTTTGCGAACCTATTTCGAACGAACTAGGTCCAGTTTGAGTTTGGTTTGAATTAATTTCGAACTAAGTTTGGTTTGAATTAATTTCGAACGAACTCAATTTCGAATTGAATTTTTTACGAACTTTTTCGAATCAAACTTGAATCGAATTACGAACTACGAATTTTTTGTGCAGCCCTATTCACATCTCTATAGCAGAATAAAAAAAATGGGGGAAATAACAAGGAGACTAGGAGTCTAGCTGTCTAGGAGAGCCTTCCTGAGTGGCTTCCTCTGAATGACCTAGCGTTGACCCTTAACAAGTCAAGTATCAGCAAATTGCAAATATACGCGTTGGTTCGAAAGAAACATAAACCGTCTATTTCTATCGAATGGTTCGAAACAGTCCTGACAATGATGACTGTCGATTTGAAATGAACTGTTAAGATCGAACACGTATCCTCTGCATTAACTCCAAAGGGAATCCTTTGAGTTAATGCACCTCAGCCGTTTGATATTAAACGGAGCCAATCCGGCTGTCTGATTTTAACATAGAGGTCCTTTAATATTAGTGCAGATCTAATTTACACGAATTTCAAAATAAATCGGATGATCTAGATGCATTAACTCAAAAGATTTCCTTTTGAGTTAATACAGAGGATACGACTTGATCTGCTTGACCAATTAATCCCGCTGCTTCTTCCTTTCTTCTTCTTGTTTACCCGGTCGTCACTCCAACTAAATAACTTCCCGACTTTCTCTTTCCATTCCCGAAACCACCAAAAATTCCCCACGCACCAATCAAATGGCATCCAACACTAACCAGCGGGGCTGCTGCTCGCGTTGCTGCTCTGGTCTGGTCACTCTCGGCTTCCTGGTTTTAGTCTACTGGTTGATCTTTCAACCCCACCAGATCCGCGCCTACGTGGACACTGCCACGCTGTCAAACTTCTCTCTCTCCAACACCACATCGGCTCCCTCGCTCACCTACAACCTCAATCTGACCCTCTCGCTCCGCAACCCCAACCGCCGGATCGGGATCTACTTCGATCGCCTCTCCGCAGCTGCTTTCTACGACGGGTCACAGCTGGGCCCCACGGAATCTGATTTTGACCCTTCCTTCCAGAAAAGGAAGACCACCAAAGTGGTGTACCCGGCGTTCTCGGGGAAAGAGAACAATTTGGGAGGAGGGGTGGGAGATGCTTTTAGCAAGGAACAAAAGGAAGGAGCGTATAATGTTCTCGTAAAGTTACGTTCGAAATTGAGGTATAAATTATGGTTTGTGAAGGTGCATTTTAAACCCAAAATCGATTGCTGGTTAAGATTTCCATTAATGGCAAATGGGAACGTTTCGGTGGCTGCATTCACCAAGTGTCACGTTGACTATTGATGTGCGAAATTCCATTTGTTATTTTATTTATTGATGTTGATATTTCTCTGATTTTCGACCGCGTTTAGAGTGAGGATTGTGATTTAATTTGGATTTTGAAATTACATTTTCGAGCTATATATTGATCTTTATCAGCTTGTATTCCATTTCAATTTAAACTGTAAGTTCATTGATCGACCTTCTAGTTTCATTTACTTTTTAAAAGGCCTTGATTTAACTAATTTTGGGGATTGGTTTCTATTAGACAGAGAACAGTCTCTAGCCTTAACGGGTTTTGTATAGGCTTAACGGGTCTCCAGTTATGTCTGTCAGATTTAGGGGTGTCAATGGGTACGGTACGGGTCAGGTGGAGGCATTTTCATATCCATACTCATTATTATTAATTTTACCCATACTCTACCAATACCCATTAAAAATTGATTTTACTCTATCCTTATCCGTTAATATTATCGGGTAACGAAACGGTAGCGGCTTGCACACATGGAGTGTAGTTTGAGACGTGCTACCGTCATGATACTAGGCTAAAGAATGAGAAAATAACTGCTTTTCTTAGTTTTTCTTGTGTATACATGAAGACATTTAAGCTGACAGACTGCTTTTTGTTGGGCTAAGGTACAACAGAAAAATTGTGATACTTTGTGTCTGGTATCAATTTTAGAAGATAAAATATATAACCAATGAAATGTCACCGAGGCGATATCTTGTTTCTAATCTTGTTGGTGCGACAATGTCTAAAATTTTACACTATTTTAATTTCGAAGTTTTTCATTAAGAAAAAAAAATACTTACCGTAATGGAACTTACAAGATGCTTTGATTTGGTCACGGTTAATTAACCTAACTCTGAGATGGATTAAGTCATTTTGTTCAGTCCAAAGTTAACGTTAGTATTAATTTGAACTCTCGGTGTCTAATCCTGAAGAAGGGACACACAATGAATTGTTTTGGGCCTGCATCGACCTAAATTATTAACGATGAAGGCCCGTAGCCCGTGTTAGTGCAAGGCCTGTATCTCATGCAAACCCCGTGTCAATTTATTTAATTTGGTTAATTGGGTCCATACTTGTAGGCTGCTGCCACTAGGGCAACTTTTGCTCCCCAATTTGCACCTAACTAGTTTCCAAGTTATTCAATTAGTCTAAAAAATGAAAAAAAAAAAAAACAATAATGACTTACATACCCTTAATAAACGGTTGTAAACGGCACATTTTAGAGTGACAGTATGGATATTGTAGTGAAATTGTGAAAATGCCCCCAAAGACGCCAAACGGTATTTTGGTAATTTTGCCGTAAAATTTCAATTATAATTACGAAATTATATTAGAAAGGGAAAGGGTCTCGAATTTGAAAATTTAGACTTTAAAACGGTCTAACTTGCAATTTTGTGGAGTACTTGTTTTGATGTAAAAATTTGATCATGTGATATTCAAAATAAAATTTTATATTGGACACGGTCGGGTAGCGGTATTATAAGCTCTCTGACAAAAAAGAAATAACAAGATCTTTTCACAAAAGACGAAGACAATTCGCTTTATAGCGGGAAAAAAATACAAGATATATAACACTGGTTGCCCCACTGTTAACAGTAACGACAACAAAATTTTCCTTTTCTTTATAGAATTTATCTTTATTTATTTTTATCTATACAATCAAATGTTTTTATTTTTTCGGATATTTTGATTCGTGTGTAAATACTTCTTTTATCAATAAAAATTCATAAGATAAGACCTTGCTCCTCACTCTACAAAAAAATATTCAAAATTTAAACTATGGTCCTTATTTTGATGTGCGGAATAGACTTATAAACTGTTCTTAATTTTACTTAATTAACATGTCGGATTTTTTGTGTTAGCCCATGGGACAAAACAACAAGGTTTGGGACAAGTTATCAGAACCCGATGTTTCTTAAAGATCTTTTTATACAACATTTGGAAACTAAAAATTGTAATAATGATTCTTGAATAGGGCTGTAAACGAGCTGGGCCTTGGCTCAGCTCGTTAATTCTGGTCCGAGCCTGAGCCGAGCGAGCCGGACCTAGAGGTCCCGAGCCAAAAGTCTTGGCTCAACTTGTGACAAGCCAGTCCGAGCTAGCTCGCGAGCTGATGAGATGGCTCGTTGAGCTTTATTGGGTTGTTATTATACAAATTCAAAAAAAAAAATAAGAAAGCTCATTCAAAAAATTTAAGAAATCGTTCAGCAGGCACATCTTCAAGCAACTGAAGCCCATATTATTTCTTCCCAAACCGAAAATACATCAATTTTGCATAATTGCGCCTTTGAAAATGAGACTGGACTTAAAATTATACGGGGCTAAACCTTAAATCCACTGTAGCTTAACGAGCCGAGCTGGCCCGGTCCAAGCTGACCCCTGGCTCAGCTCGTTTATTTTGGCCCGAGCCTGAACCGAGCTGGCTCGTTAACAGCTCAGTCCACTACCGAGTGAGCTGTTAGCGAGCGAGCTAGAGACGAGTCACGAGCGAGTCACGAGCCGCGAGCTTTTTTGACAGCCCTATTCTTGAACTAAAAATTTGTCGATAACAGTAGTGACCTATCGTTGGTTCGCGACTATATGTTGACATATCATTCATCTTTATTTTTGTTTTCATAATTAAATTTTGGTTCATTCATCTGCACCAATGTTTGGTTCATATTCCGTGAACCAAGTTCAAACAAACTTCACTTGAAATCTGTCAAACATTAATTTCGCAGTGCAGTGCTGTCGTTTAAAGTGTGAACTGTGAACGTCTCTTCATATCCCAGCTCCATTATATATACATGATGAAACATCATCATTGCGCAAATGCGCAGTGACTCGCAATTCGTGCCAAATTACGGCTTGCAGTACACGTGTGTACACGTGTGGTCTGTGGTGTAACGCTTCCTTCTAATCCCTTCACCTCCCAACACCTTTCATTTCAAACATGGAACAAGGATAAACAGCTACAACTCAGACACCTTTACAAATAATACAATGCAATAACTTTTTAAACTGGAAAGCTTAATATATAACAATACACCCCAAAGAACTAGCATTTGACACATTACACACCCACACACACACACAGTATTTTGCAAATAACACCTAATGAGAGAGAGTAATTAATAGTTTCTTTTTTTTGGTTAATTGAGAGAAACATTTTTAAGAAACTATATATAGTAATATTATTGGATATAGTTTTTTACACAATAACATATTATATAACTTTTTTTTTTTGGAAGATTAAAGAAATAGTGCTGACGTCCTTCATTTATCCTCTCAGTATAAAATTCGACACGTGAAATTTTCAAAGTTGAAAAGATCTTCAATATAATGTAAATATATATAATTTATAATAAACATATTTTTACCACATAATCTAAATAAATAGAAATTATAATAAAAGTGCTTTTATATTCTTGTCGCTTGATTGTAAGACAAGTTCAATTACTTATCATATTCCTTTTAATTATAACTTGATTAGTGTACTGAATTCTAATAGTAATAAACAAATTTGCTTGACCTCCATTAGTTTATAAATCGGATCAGTATTTTTTGAGAGAAATCGAATCAGTATTTGAAACATTATTATTATTTGTACTCATAAGAATAAAATGTCAGTGTGTTGTCACCTTCTGTTCAATGTATATATGTCTTACGAATATCAAAATATGATATATATCAGAATATCTTATATATATAATTATCCGCTACCATACATATATCTGAAATTGTCAGTAAATATATTTCGTGGATGTTAAATTATAAACCAAGTCCACAAAATGAAACGAGTAATTTTTGTTTATTACTAACGCGGGGCATCTCGATATATATTTTAGATTTCCAAGAGATATTTCTGCTTTGTAGGGGGATTTTTTTTAAAAACCGTAAATAAAATAATTAAATCTACGAAACCAACATGATGACTGCAAGATTTACAAAAACCATCAGAACCGAGATGCCAATTCGGTCCCAACGAATTTTTTTTCTCCGGACCGAATTGGCAATTCGGTCTGGCTGTTTTTCACAGTTCCCAGCAACTTCCTGTGTGGCCTTGCGTGTAATTTCGCCCGGACCGAATTGCCAATTCGGTCCAGTTTTTTTTTTTTTTTTTTTTTTTTTTTTTTTTTTTTTTTTTAAGAGACAAATCTAACACTGAAATAAAATGTGATTATCTAAATAAAGTTACAACGATCATTTTTTTCATTTTCAAAGTCCAAATCGTCGATCCAAACCGTTCAACATGATTATCTAAATAAAATGTGATTGCAGATCAAATTTTACATTTTTTTGAATTTTTTACTATTTATTAAGATGGGTACAAAATTCAATGGTCTGAATATGACTATTTTTTGTAAATACTTAATAAATAGTAAACAAATTCAAAAAAAATATAAAATTTGATCTGCAAGCACATTTTATTGTGGAGATCATGTTGAACGGTTTGGATCGACGATTTGGACTTTGAAAATAAAAAAAATGGTTGTTGTAACTTGATTATGAATATGCTAATATATGTCAAATTTTGCTCATCTCTAATCTTAAAAAAAAAAAAAAAAAAAAAAAAAAAAAAAACTGGACCGAATTGCCAATTCGGTCCAGGCTAAAAAAAGCCTCTGGACCGAATTGGCAGTTCGGTCTGGCCTGTTTTTTGATTTTCTGTGACGTTTTTTCTACAACCGGTGAAAAACCGCCAGACCGAATTGCCATTTCGGTCCGGAGAAAAAAAATTCGTTGGGACCGAATTGGCATCTCGGTTCTGATGGTTTTTGTAAATCTTGCGGTCATCATGTTGGTTTCGTAGATTTAATTATTTTATTTACGGTTTTTAAAAAAAATCCTTTGTAGGGACGTCTGATGTCTTTCTCGAGGATTTGCGAGGGTTTGTAACTTTGTATGAAAATACGCCAATTTAATTTTCCAAGAGATATTTCCTCTGCTTTAAATAGAGAGGAACACCTATGTCGTTCCATATATCCCATACTCTTCTCTTGAGTTCACTTGTGACTTGGTGAGCGAGCAAACGAAAGGTTACCTTTTTGAGAAAGATGGGTGTTCCTTCCTTCTATCGATGGTTAGTAGTAAAATACCCAAAAATTAAACAAAAGGCTATGGAAGTACCCGACTGGAGTGCAACAGAGCCGAACCCTAATGGAATCGAATTCGACAATTTGTACCTTGATATGAATTGCATCATCCATCCCTGCTTCCATCCAGAAGATGAGGTTTGCACGTGATTACACACCCACACACACACACACACTCTTTTCATTTTACTTAACATTTTTGGAGCACGAAGGTTGTTTTTGTCCACACATAAAATCTTCAGGTTGTTCTTGTCTCTTTTTCCAATTCCATCCCTTTGGAACCGAGCAAAGTAAGTTAGATGAGAATAGCACTAATCTTGATGGTAAGAGAATAGTGTTAATCCAAAGCTATTATAAATAGTAAAAAAAGCTGTTTGAAATCTATATTTGAAATTAATAGAGTTTGAAGGGAATGAATAAAGTAATAATATATGTGTTCCCTTTTTCAACTAACTCTAATCTTTAACTGTTGCTTGTTGAAAATATTTGGAGCATCTAATACTTCAACGAACTAATAGAGCAATTAAAAATAAGAAATTCATCCTATAGCAATTAAAAATATTTGGAGCATCTTTTTATCTATTATGTATAGAGCTGAATAGAAAAAAAAAATTAACTACTAGGCTAACCAAGTAAGAAAGTACAATTAAAAAATATTTTAGTCATCATTTAAATTTGTAGTAATGTTTAAAGACAAAATCCAACCATTACAATAAGGAAGTAGCGGATAATACTTCTTTCTATTGAGCGACTTGACAAAGGCATTATGATTTATGACTAACACTGCTTTTTTTTCCCCCAACTTTTGTTCTTAGCTATTTGCGCCGAAAACCTATGATGATGTTTTTCAATCAGTTTTCGAGTACATTGATAGAATATTTAACATTGTTCGGCCACGGAAGTTGCTCTATATGGCTGTAGGTATGTTCATTTTCCAGCTCATTGGAATCCAATATAAGAATTATGTATTTTGCAATTAATCTACTATATATTAGCACCATAAATAAAACTTTCTAAAGAACAAAAAAAGATTTTGTAAAATCTTTGCAGTTAATTAAATAACAAATTTCATCAAGTACTTTACTAATGCATTTATGTTTTTTTACCAAATAGTTCTTAATTTGTGCCATTGACTATACGTATAAGCAGATGGAGTGGCTCCTCGAGCAAAGATGAATCAACAACGAGCTCGGAGATTTAGCTCTGCCAGATCTGATAAAATAGCTGTATGTATTTTATTTGATTTATATTCCTTCAAATTTGCTTTATTAATTTACATGTAAAAATTTATTAAATTGGTTGAATGTGAAATGTGATATCATTTCTACATGGAAAATGTTTAAAATTTTGTAGGAGCTAGAAGAAGATCTACTAAGAGTAGAGTACCAAAGAACCAACAAACTTCTGATGCCAAAAGAAAAGCACGAGGTCTCAGATGCCAATGTCATAACCCCGGGAACAATTTTTATGGAGAGACTCTCAAAAGCTCTCGAGTACTATATCCGGTTGAGATTAAACTCAAATCCTGCTTGGATGAAAATAAAGGTAAGAGTATGCTAACTATTTGAATCTTGTTCATATTTGGTATTTTGCAGATCAGATATCATTCTAAATAATACATGAAAGATGAAAGATAGAAAGTTCTAAATAATTAATACATAATTGAATGGCATATATACTTTTGAAGGTAATTCTCTCAGATGCAAATGTCCCCGGTGAAGGAGAGCACAAGATAATGTCTTTTATCAGATCTCAGCAAAATTCTAATGGTTACAACCCCAATTTGAGGCATTGTTTATATGGTTTGGTAAGGCTTCTTTTTTCTTGTTTGATTTTGCAGAAGAAAATAATTTACATGTCATTATAAATTTACCTTTCTTTTCTTTATTGCCCTTTTATTTAGTTTGTATGCAAGGATCAAATTCTTGAAATGTTATGGCCCTGCTCCTGTTTCGTTAGCATTTTATTAGCATAATATTCCATATTTACAGAAATATCAATGCTTTTACTTTGTGATTGTACGGCCACCAAGAAAGACTGTTCATATTTTAATTTTTTTTTTGCAGTTGACCTGACTCATGTTATGTTATTTATTTTATTAGGACGCGGATCTGATAATGCTCGCACTAACAACGCATGAGCTTTATTTCTACATCCTACGGGAGGTTAGTTCTCTGTGAAGATTCTACATGTTCTTTATACAGTAAATTGCTTTGTAAATGACACATATATGCATGCACTCTTTTTAACTTTTATGGTCTTATCTTCGAGCTATCAGGATGTCTCTGGTCAAAACCAAAGTACTGTTTTAACAAATTTTGGAGGCTTGTCAACTAATCTACATGAGGCGATAAAATCACGGGAATGGTACAAAGTATTGATTCAAGAAAATAAAAAAGCGACTCCAACCAAGAAGCCTTTTGAGGTTATCCACAACTGTATATATATTTTTATATTTTTTTT
Source organism: Carex parvula (assembly GCA_025461045.1). Classification (NCBI taxonomy): domain Eukaryota; kingdom Viridiplantae; phylum Streptophyta; class Magnoliopsida; order Poales; family Cyperaceae; genus Carex; species Carex parvula. The sequence continues at coordinate 103,699 of JAJGRW010004780.1, read as the reverse complement.
GGAGTTCTCTTGCAAATAGTCTTAAGGGTGAGGCACATGATCCTATATATTAAGGCATTTTGATTTTGTTATACCTTTGGAAAATTATTGTTGCAGATTGAAATTATTTATTTTTTGGTAAAATTGTTAGTAAATTTATTTCATATTTTCGCCATATTTTTTTTTTTAAATAAATTTGTAATATAAAAATTGCATTGGAGTTTACCTTGAAGGTTAGATAACAGGCATTATAGATGATGTATGTGCCAGGACAAGTCCATTGCAAATATAATAGAGGGAGCACTTCACTTTTGTCGTGAAACTTACTTAAATCGCTACATTAATAGAGGGAGCAATTCTCTTAACTGCTAAAAAAAGTTGATACATTAATATCTTCTTTTATCATATATTGAACTTGTAGGATCAGATGGAGAATTCCACGTAAATCGATCAATTCATCTTTTGTAAATTTTCCTTGTAAATTTAAATATGTAGCTTATTAATATATGCATTTTGAGAGAGTATTTGGAGCTTGACATGAAGATAGAGGAATTTAAGGTCGAGATGGATAGAATTGTAGATGATTTTATCTTCATCTGCATTTTCCTGGGAAATGATTTCCTTCCTAATCTTCCTTCACTGGAAGCTCATGAGGTAGAAAAAATAAATTAATTTATCACTTTTAACCTTTCAATGAGAGCTTGAATTTGGGAGGATGTCTTCTCATGCTCTATGTTTTGTCTAAATGTTGCTAACAACTTAATTCTAAATAGAGTGCGCTTGATCTTCTCATGGAAGTATATAAAAGAACACTGAAGAAAACAGGCGGGTACCTTATTGATACCTGCAAAAGTAAGCAACGGGAAAAATGCTATTGTTTGTCCCCATTTGTTTTTTTCCTTGTTACCTTAATTTGTTGTGCTTATATATTTGTCCCATTTTTTCATGTATGCAGATGAAAGACAAAAAAGCATGCATACATAAAGATATCCAGGGTCGAGAAGTTCATTCTGGATGTAGGAACGTACGAGTACAAGATTTTTCTGAAAAGAAATAATATTAAAGAGGTATTGACATAAAAATTAAGCAAAAGATACTTAAAAGGCAACTTAATAAAATGAACTAACATTGTAAACTGGTTTGAGCAGAAAAAGTTGCGCATGTTTTCACGCATGTTTTCACAGAACTCTCAGGAGGAGATATGGGCAGTACTACTTGTTTCGATGATTGGGTATGTATTGAAATATATTACCAGAACTACAAATTAATTTCTTCTTCTGCTAACCTGACTGACAAGGGGTAAACCGGTATTTTACGGGTTACCCTGTTTCAACTAAACTGTGTCCTTGGTTAAATAACAAGCCACATGTTAGCTCCTGATTAAGAAAGTTATCTGAACTAGGCCTCTATATTAGCAAGCCCTCAGAGATGCAGGTTCAATTCTCGAGAATAGCATCTAAAGATGTTGGGTTGTACCAGGGCCCTTTTAAAAAAGGCTATTCACAAGCTAAATAAAAATGCCTAAAAGTATAAAGAAAAGAAAAGCCATTTGTGAGAGCTGTGTCAGTGCATAATTGCACTTATTAAGCTATTTACCCTTTTTCATATTATTGAAGAGAGTACTGTTATATTGTGGTTGAATGAGTATTTAATAAAGAAAGTATTATTTTGTGATTTGTTTTATGGCTTTAATAATATTAACTTGTTCAGGAAGATTCAACAAGAGTAGTCGAGGATAATTGTTCTCTCTCTTCTTCTAGAAGTACTGCAAATAATGAGTTGGCTGTATGTTATTGTTTTAATTCTTCATAATATTGTTTATGTGTCAATCATCAAGTTTTACATTGCATAGATATTAACTGCTGCATAAATATTATAGGTCATCAACAACACTTCTGAGCTGAAGATACGACTGAAGGATAGTCTTAAACAAAAGCAAGACACATACCAATCCAAAACTTTTCAGGATAAAGTATATTGTTTTTCTTCTTTGCAGAATAATTAATTGTCCCCAGTATGTACATATGTTTACAGAATTTTCTTATGCTTTATAATAGTGCTTGAATTGCTTGCTGCAGATAAGACTAGGTTATCCTGGCTGGAAAGAGAGATATTACAAAGATAAATTCTGTGCAAAAGATTCGAATGAAATTGAAAGAACACAGAAAATTATGGTAAGTAGGTTTCTATTTTATTTTTCAACAATGATTCTGTGATAAAATTGTGCAATTTAAGCTGATAATTTAGTTCAGAGGAGCACAGTTTCACTGTCTTCCTATTCTGCATATTAGCCTTCATCCAAGTTGAGTAGGCAGGAATTACCCATTTAAGCATTTTGAATTTGATCATGAATTATCAATTTGATCTTCCTTCATTTGAGTGAATTAGTAGAAAGCAGAAAATTGAAAAGTATGATATGCAAACAAACATGTCAGTCAATTACCCAAATATTCAGCTTAAGCAATTTGTATTGAACATAATGTCAATTCTGAGTTCCCTCATTTGTGTGATATAATACCAAGAGAAAATTATACCAAGTAAAAAGAAATAACAATGTCATTGTGTTTAATTATTACCGAGTTATGTATCTGAACTATATTTTTTTATCGGTTAATTTTAAATCAACAATAAATATAGGTGGAGAAGTACATGGAAGGGCTTTGTTGGGTTCTCCAGTATTATTTTGTGGGAGTTTGTTCTTGGACCTGGTATGTTCAAATTTTAGTTCACACAAACAACAATACTAATACTCTAATCTCTGTACAATCATGCAAGAGTATCTAATGTGAAGACCTTTTAGCAAATACTAGGAGTTTTGGTTCATGTCCAGGTGACTGTGCTTTTACTGACAGGGTCCTGATTACTGGGGGAAAAATGGTTACTTTAAAATGACTATTAAAAATTTTGGTTGGTTTTGGGGGGGATTATTGATGAGGTTGAGGTTAGGTCAAAGAGACCTTGCTTTTATTTGATGGTGAAGGCTAAAGTGAAGCTGAACCTCCATATTTTGGTGCCAGTGGACATTGAACCAGACCTTTTGTAGTTTGCACAGAATCCAGGACTCTTTTAGGTCTTAGAACGATGCTATGCTCCGATATATCTTAAGAATTAAAGGTAAATTCCGTGGTATGACTTTTTGTGGTAAACGTTAAAGGGTAAAATTAAAATAGATTCTGCTACTTTTGCTACCCTTTTTTAATTCATCAAGTTATGAAATCACTGCAAACATTTTCTCAGCTTTTCCGACTGCTAAATTTTCTCAGGTATTATCCTTATCACTACGGTCCATTTGCATTGGATTTGAAGAATCTTAAATGTGCAAATGTCAACTTCAATATTGGACAGCCTTTGAAGCCATTTGATCAACTAATGGCAGTTCTTCCTCCTCAAAGGTATAGTTCTTCTCTTCCGACGTTTACAGATTTTCTCGTTGGTATGTTAAAGTTTTAGTGATAGAGGTTCTAGTTGGCTTCAAATACGTCCGCATTCAAAGACCAACTTCAGAACCCTAATCTCAGTCTTATTTTTTTGTCTCAGGTTAATTTCTGGTCCTTGTTATATTCTTATATGGTCTCAGCCTATGTTGTGCAATGTTGCAAAAACTAAAATGAAGCGAAGAAAAATTCCAATGCTTATGACTATGTTTTAGTTAATGTATAAGCATCCAAGTCCAATTGCTATTGATAATTTCTTGTTGAAAGGGTAGAATGTTCTGCTTCCTTTCCAAAATAATTGATCTGCTGTTAAAAATGTCAGATCGGACAAAACCCATAGTATAAGAATCCAAGTCCAATTGCTATTGAAAATTTCTTGTTGAACGGGTAGAATTTTCTGCTCCATTTTCAAAGGAATTGATCTGCTGTTAAGAAAGTCAGATACAGATCCCGTAGGGAGGTGAACAATGCTGTATACTGTCACAATGTTAACTTGAGCCAAGGTCGATTTGAAGCACTTGTTTTTGGAGTATAATAGCTGATCCCTGAAAGTTTTGCATAAGATTAATTAATTACTGATATGTTAAGTTGTTAACCATACTAATTCTTCTTTTCATCTTTACTTTTAATAGTTCTGATGAGCTCCCTAGTGCTTATGCTGAACTTATGAAGTGCAAAGATTCAAAAATCTCAAAATTCTATCCAGAAGGTTTATAAAAACTCAATAATGTTTCTTAATTTGAAAAACTTATAAAGGGGTATCCTCTTTTTGTGTATTCTCTGCAAAATGGATCTGACCACTTCTTTATTTTTCTTTACTTTTTAGGAGATATTGAGATTGATATGGATGGGAAGAGGTTTATTTGGCAAGTTTTGTCGCTTCTGTCATGGCATTTCAAAAAAAAAAGTTGTCACTGAATGTGTAACGTTATAGCTTGTGTAGCTAGTTGATATGTTGGAGCTAGTCTTGAATCTATTGTAAACATAGAATAAGGGTCATTTGAAGTTTCAATTATGTTGCTTTTAAAAAAAAAATTTCTCAATAGACGATAGCAAAAAGTTCTTTTCAAATAAAATGTCCTCTCTATCTTAGTATATGAATGCAAGTTTATTGTTGAATTTTTTGTTTTGCTCATCATCATACAGGGCATTATTAAACTCCCTTCTATCAACGAGGACCTTCTTTTAGAATCTACAAAAATGTTAGAGAGCCAGCTTCAAGTATGATATATATATATATATTCTTTGTGAGTATTCTTATTTGAGATATAAGGAAATACTAATAATATTGGTTTGTTAACGTGGTTTCATCCTTTGCTAGATTGATGAGATTGAAAGGAATTCTTTGAGAAAAGACATCATCTTTATAAGAAATGACAGCGCTCTAGGTTTGAAACTGGCTCCTACTAGTGATGATTTTAAAATTCCTGTCGATTTTGCAAGGTACATATTACTTAGTTTAGTAAAAAATGCATATTTTTGTACATATTTTAATATGTTTCCGCATGAAATGAGAACAGAACATTAATGTAATGGATTAATAAAAAAATAAGTGAATGCAATCAGATTAGACAATTTTTCTATTTATTAGATGCCCTGCCTAACTATTTTTTTTATTGCAGTTGTGAAATCAGTGGAGTACTTTGCAACAGAAAGGAGCTTGAAGATGGAGGCATCTTTTTATCACCAATTCAGTGCATGGATGATATCAGACACAATATTGTCATGTAAGTTGCATATATACAACCTTCCAATTTTGTTCTTGTTTCTACTAGACCTTTGTATTGTGTATGATGATGGTCTTCACATGATGCTCATTATCTCAAAATCAGGTCCTATACCTTTTTCATAAAGTTGATGCATCTTATTTTCTCCTTTTGTGATATTTTAGCTCAGCTCAATATCTAAACCCTGTTGTTGGTGGTGTTCCTGTATTGAGATTGCTTGAAAAAGTCGAAGTTCCAGATAAGGTACTTTGTGATATCTTTCTTCTCGTTCTGCCAAAAAAAGTACAAAAAGTGAATAATATGCTACTTGTTACATTTTGAGCGAGTTTCAATTGGAAGCAGCAAATTCATTGTGATTTTCTAGCACTGAATTGTCATTTAATGCCAGACCATAACTGCTAATGACGTGCAAAGGAGAGAGCTTTGGCACGAATCAAGCTCCAGACAAACTACAACCAAGTAAGTACTATTTATTTCTGCCTGTCCTTTTACAGGCTAGACCTGATACTGGTGGACTGATTTATGCAGTTCTTCAGCTTTTATTTGTTCGTTGTTCACTTCTATATTTCCTTTTGTGGCATCTATTACCAAAAAAATATGATCTTTTCTTAGGAAACAACAAAATAATTTTGTGGGTAAAATGTTTAGTTCTGTATTGTATAAGTTGTCTGCCGGTACTTTCAGGTCATTAACTCACATATTTCCTTTATGGCTGACAAGTATGTTTGTTCTCAAAGGTCTGATCATTACCGAAAAGATGTAGCTTCTTCTGGACATTCACGTGACATCTGGAGATGTGCTGGCTCTGATCGGAGTGGCTCTACCGGTAGAGGTTGGAGGAATGCTACTTATGGCAATGGAAGTAAACCTTTCGGTGGAAATCAAGGGAGAGGATTCACAAGAGTCCATGAAACACACCATCCAAGTTCTAGTTTAAACAGAGGTAGGGGTAGTGATGGCAGTGCTGCCTTAGCGAGAGGGACCAATGGGCCCCAAGGGGCTGTACGGAGTGTTGCTTGGGGGCCTGTTGATTCCAGACCTGCCGGCAGGGGTCGAGCCCGAAATTAGAGTTGGAGGGCCTTTTTTCACTAGTTAATATATGTCATGTCAGTTAAATTATCAAGTAAAAGTAAGTGTTTTTTTTTTATATATATTATGTGAACTGACAAAGTCTATGTGGCCATTCAGTATGTAATTTTATTTTGGCTTATTGTAGTGATACATGTGAGCATTTTGTCTTGAAATTAAAATGAAATATTTTTTCTCTCAGGAGATCAGTGAAAGTTATTTCTTTGTCATTTCAGTTCGTCGCATTTTATTTTACCTTCAGGGATATGCTTTTTGGAAAAAAGGAAGAGAGAGATGCTTAAATTAATTAAGTTCCTGCATGATATAAATTTTTTTTTTTGGAAGAGTTCCCGAGATAAGCCTTGGCATATAAAGGCATATACTGAGCTATGGTGTTTTTGAGTTCGCCAAATCTATCTGTGAACTAACTTTAAAATTTATTAAATTTTTGAACTTATTTTGTATAGTCTAATGATAAAATAATGTTAAAAATAAATGCACTAAAATTAATTTATAAACTTCTAGTTTTGACCGGTTAACTTTATACTAAATTAATTTTTTTTGCATACAGATGCATCACTCGAAAGGTAAATGAATTCAACCGCTTAGATTCGTCATTTGAATCCAATCTGATAAATTTTAAAGTTGAGTTCACAAAGAAATTAGATGAACTTAAAAGAACACCCTAATTCTATTCTATATACACGTCTTGGAACTGAGTAGTATTTGCAAAGCAAAACGAAATAATAAATAAAAATAAGAAAATTTGAGAGATCGTTTACCTCCTACCAGTTATGGTTAGGTTGTTTTGGTAGAAAATACTTAATCGAACAAGCATTTCATTTCAATTTATGGTCTTGGATTGGATGTAATTCTAAGTTTTTTAGGCCGTGAAATTGGGCTTACTTAGAGTTTTAGAAAAAAGCTGAAAGCCTTGAATTGGTTATACACGTGTAATTGTAGGCCTGGCTATAGTTGAGCCTTATATGTTCAATCCCCAATAAAATCACCATCGATGCATGGAAAAAGTGGCTGTACATGTGAAATGTTTCTTCAATTTGTTTTGTTAAAAGTTGTGATTTAGTATTGTTGCATCAAATTCAACGACGTGGTTTCTCTTGTTGACACTGGTACCAGTGTCAGATCAAAAGGCAAAGTTTTCGTACTTCTTTTGACTGCTTAATCACTACAACAAGAAGAGGCTTCAACGACCGGTTGGGTCGCCGGTCGCTGAAGACCAAAAAAAAAAAAAATAATGTTTTGGTGACGAACCCTTCAGCGATTGGCGCCTTATCCTTATATGACTGATTTGAACTGGTTGCAGAAGGGTACCCCTAAAAATCCCCGCCAAAACCTTTCTCTCTTTGATTCCTGCGTTTAGGATTTAGCAAAAAAAAAAACACACCCCTGTCGGCCGACCCCCCGCCACCCCGACCTCTCCCTTCCTCATTCGACATGAGCGCAGAGGAAGCGTCCGAAGGAAACAAGATTAGATGAATTTGCGTTTCTAGACACAAGATTTGTATGTATCTCTATTCTATCTTCCTTTTGCTTAGACGAGATTAGAAGAAAGCAAAACCTGCCCCAAAATAGGGTCCTTTTTGTCATCTATTCCAAAAAGTAATTTTATTTATTAAATTTATTTGTTAACTAATTCGCTCTCCGCTAAGCAACTCTGCCTTTTCAAATCTATTCCAAAAGCTAACTCATTATCTAAAATTAGATTCTTGCATGCCTTTCACTAATTGAATTCTTACATTTGGGTCCTCGTACTATAATGTATTTCCAATTTTAAGGATAGAGGTTTGTTCAATGTTTTAAATAGCGTTTATAGCGTCATAGCGGGAAGGCTACAAAAAAAGCTATAGCGGAAGCTATTCCAAATAGCGTTTTTTTTTTTACAAAAATTATATTATATATTTATACTATATATTAACATTATCTAAAGTTTCATAGAACAATAAATAACACCAAATTAATTAAGAAATTATAATATTCATATTGAACTAGTACAAAAGTCCATGGTTCAAAATATCCATAATAATATCATAAACTATCGATCTTTTTCTATACAAAATATCATAAGCATCATGATTCATTATATTTTTTTTTTCTATACAAAATAAATTTTATGGATCTTTATTTAAGCCCATATAAATTGTCTAAAAAAGTCCAATATGCATAGCGCGCAAATAGCGCGCTACACGCTATGCGCTATAGCGGACCGCTATTACCGCTATAGCGGCCGTAGCGCAATTAGCGTATTTTCATGCCATAGCTTAGCGTTTAGGGTCCAAAAACGCTATAGCGCGCTATTTAGAACACTGGGTTTGTTGAACAAAATACGAACCCAACCCATATATTGCTTATGATTAGAAAAATTCTTGTAAAAGATAACTTCAAAAATAGTTTGAGCCATTTTTTTAACTTAATTTTCTATTTGATATTTTAAAATAATATAACATATTGTAATTTCAAATTTCAAATTTAATCTTTAACTGTTGTTTTTTTTTTATAAAATAAAATAGATAAAGAGCCTCGAGAAATAAAATGTGAATATGAGAGAGCCTGGAGTAACTAATTAAGGGGTACCCGTACGCCACTGTCCGAAGAAGGTGATATGACTACCATTTATCAAAAGCAGTATGCAATAATATACTTTAAATTTGATTATTCTTTATTTTATGTAATACTAATTGGAAAGATATGACTACCAAACATAGTGTACTAAGGACCAGAGAAGTATTGGTACTAATATACAAGAATGATAACCTTGACCTTTTGTGCTGTTGCAGAGCCCTTCTGCTATTACTGGTTTGATCAGTACAAGTACAGTCATCACAGCACCTGAAGAAGGTAACCCTTTGTCTAGTCAAAAATGACAATTCTTATCTTTCGTAGTGAAAATGTGATCGACTAAATGCTCATTCATCCTACTTATGGTTTAGTCATCTTTACTGCATCTTCACTCACATGATTATTTTTTTGTCTCTTCCAACTAACATTTTCATTTCCAAATTTCAAAGAAGATATACAATTAGCTAATGAGATGGATGCGTTGGGTCTGCCGGTCTCTTTCATTTCCTCCAAGGTTAGAATAAATTCAATCTATTTTGGATGTGTTTGCTAACTAAACCGGGAATTTTATGTTTGAAAGTAACACCAATCATTTCCTATATTGGGGATTTGGCTTTTTGCATGTAGCAGCAAACCAGATTAACCTGATCAAAGTTGTATTCCATTAAATATTGACAGCTTTGCCAGTATAATTAAAGAAGCCCTCCCCCCTCCTTAAAAAAATAGAAGAGTTCAAAATGAAACTAAAATCAACCTTTTTTTTTATGGTCGGTCAGCAAGGCTGACGACAATATATTAATTAAAAAAAGTTATTTACACCAGGCCCTACTAAACTCAACCTTGAAGAATCAGAATTTGGGTTATGATAAGAGAGGTCAATGGAAAGTATACAATCTTTTACTAAGCGCGGTTTTATAGTCCTGCCTATGTAAATAGTTTTGAGAAGGTCAGGTGCTACTTGAAGACAGCATATATGTTGGGTTTATTTGCAACTATGTAAAAACCTTTGGTGTAGTTTTGCAGGAAAAAATGAAAAGTTATCACTTGCTCAAATTAATCAATGTTGCACTGAACTTAACATGTAGTAGCTTTTGGCAGAAGAATTCTACAGTAATAGGTCGAAAGAAGAAAGGTACAATGGAAAAATCTCAGAGCGCACCCTCTAAAGTCGGTGAGAGCAAAGATGCAAGTGAAATTACGAGAAGTGAAAGTTATAGGGAACTAGAAGACATTGACAATTTTACCAGTGTTACGTATTGATTGTAATGCACAATTCGAGTTAAAGGGAACTAGAAGACCCTGACAATTTTACCAGTGTTACTAGTGTTACGTATGATCATGTTTTGGGATAATTTATTATTTGCAATATGATAGTTTGTTGCTTGTGTTGCATTATGAATGATAGTTTGTTATATTTGTTTGGTACATTTAGTATCAATTGGGAAAAAGAAAAATAACAAAAAAATACCAAAAAGAAAAAATTACCCTTCTGCGACCGATTTTGGGCCCATCAGCGATCGCCCAATCGGTCTCTGATGGGCTTCAGCCACGTCAGCATATAGCATCAGCGACTGATCTCATCGGTCGCTAGAGGGGCATCTGTGACTGGATTTTGACCCTTCAGCGACCGGTGACGTCAGCGAGCAGGGCATCAGCGACGGAGCAACTGCGACCGATTTCGGTATTCTGCGACCGGTGCCGTACCCTTCTGTGACCGATTTGGCCGGTCACAGAAGGGTTGTTCTACTGTAGTGAATTCTATGATGCTTCTATGTTTAGCTGAGGCTTATTGGTTCATAGATTTAGGTTAATTTTTATGACATGGATATTGTTAAAGCAAGTTTCTTTCGTCAAGAATAAAGCAAGTGGTATATAAAAAGTATTACTTTAACCAAAAGAAAAATAATCAAGCCTGAGAAAAAAAAGTGCTTTTAAGAATAAAGCAAGTGGTATATAAAAAGTATCACTTTAACCAAAAGAAACTTAATCAAGTAAATTATAATAAAAGTGCTTTTATATTCTTGTCGCTTGATTGTTAGACAAGTTCAATTACTTATCATATTCCTTTTAATTATAACTTGATTAGTGTACTGAATTCTAATAGTAATAAACAAATTTGCTTGACCTCCATTAGTTTATTAGTCGGATCAGTATTTTTTGAGAGAAATCGAATAAGTATTTGAAACATTATTATTATTTGTACTCATAAGAATAAAATGTCAGTGTGTTGTCACCTTCTGTTCAATGTATATATATCTTACGAATATCAAAATATGATATAAATCCCTGTGAGAAAGCATCTTATATATATAATTATCCGCGACCATACATAGATCTGAAATTGTCACATATATATTTCGTGGATGTTAAATTATAAACCAAGTCCACAAAATGGGGATTCAGATCAGCTGAAATCCGAGATCCATGAACAAGTAACTCTGAAATCCCTGAAATCCGAGATCCAGCCGTCCAACTTTTTCTGTGCACACATCTCGAAACAGCTGATTTTTTTGTGTACGCATCTCCAAACAATTTAATATATAGCTGGATTCAGAATTTTAGAAATTTCAGAGTTACCGTTGATGATCTCAAATTTCAGCAGATTTAGATCCACAGAATGGAACGAGTAATTTTTGTTTACTAACGCGGGCATCTCGATATATATTTTAGTTTTCCAAGAGATATTTCTGCTTTGTAGGGACGTCTCGAGGATTTGCGAGGGTTTGTAACTTTGTATTTAATTCCAAGAGATATTTCCTCTGCTTTAAATGAGAGGAACACCTATGTCGTTCCATATATCCTATACTCTTCTCTTGAGTTCACTTGTGACTTGGTGAGCGAGCAAACGAAAGGTTATACCTTTTTGAGAAAGATGGGTGTTCCTTCCTTCTATCGTTGGTTAGTAGTAAAATACCCAAAAATTAAACAAAAGGCTATAGAAGTACCTGATGGGAGTGCAACAGAGCCGAACCCTAATGGAATCGAATTCGACAATTTGTACCTTGATATGAATTGCATCATCCATCCCTGCTTCCATCCAGAAGATGAGGTTTGCACGTGATTACACACCCACACACACACACTCTTTTCATTTTACTTAACATTTTTCGAGCACGAAGGTTGTTTTTGTCCACACATAAAATCTTCAGGTTGTTCTTGTCTCTTTTTCCAATTCCATCCCTTTGGAACCGAGCAAAAGTAAGTTAGATGAGAATAGTGCTAATCCAAAGCTATTATAAATAGTCAAAAAAGTTGTTTGAAATCTATATTTGAAATTAATAGAGTTTGAAGGGAATGAATAAAGTAAATAATATATGCATGTGTTCCCTTTTTCAACTAACTCTAATCTTTAACTGTTGCTTGTTGGAAATATTTGGAGCATCATTTTATACAATTTAATACCTCAACGAACTAATAGAGCAATTAAAAATAAGAAATTCATCCTATAGCAATTTAAAAGATTTGGAGCATCTTTTTATCTAATATGTATAGAGCTGAATAGAAAAAAATATAAAAAAAAATCTAACTACTAGCTAACCAAGTAAGAAAGTACAATTAAAAAATATTTTAGTCATCAATTAAATTTGTAGTAATGTTTAAAGACAAATTCCAACCATTACAACAAGGAAGTAACGGATAATACTTCTTTCTATTGAGCGACTTGACAAAGGCATTATGATTTATGACTAACACTGCTTCCCCCCCCACAACTTTTGTTCTCAGCTATTTGTGCCGAAAACCTATGATGATGTTTTTCAATCAGTTTTCGAGTACATTGATAGAATATTTAACATTGTTCGGCCACGGAAGTTGCTCTATATGGCTGTAGGTATGTTCATTTTCCAGCTCATTGGAATCCAATATAAGAAATTATGTATTTTGCAATTAATCTACTATATATTAGCACCATAAATAAAACTTTCTAAAGAACAAAAAAAGATTTTGTAAAATCTTTGCAGTTAATTAAATAACAAATTTCATCAAGTACTTTACTAATGTATTTATGTTTTTTTTACCAAATAGTTCTTAATTTGTGCCATTGACTATACGTATGAGCAGATGGAGTGGCTCCTCGAGCAAAGATGAATCAACAACGAGCCCGAAGATTTAGGAATGCCAGATCTGATAAAATAGCTGTATGTATTTTATTTGATTTATATTCCTTCAAATTTGCTTTATTAATTTACATGTAAAAATTTACTAAATTGGTTGAATGTGAAATGTGATATCATTTCTACATGGAAAATGTTTAAAATTTTGTAGGAGCTAGAAGAAGATCAACTAAGAGTAGAGTACCAAAGAACCAACAAACTTCTGATGCCAAAAGAAAAGCACGAGGTCTCAGATACCAATGTCATAAGCCCGGGAACAATTTTTATGGAGAGACTCTCAAAAGCTCTCGAGTACTATATCCGGTTGAGATTAAACTCAAATCCTGCTTGGATGAAAATAAAGGTAGGAGTATGCTAACTATTTGAATCTTGTTCGTATTTGGTATTTTACAGATCATATATCATTCTAAATAATACATGAAAGATGAAAGATAGAAAGTTCTAAATAATTGATACATAATTGAATGGCATATATACTTTTGAAGGTAATTCTCTCAGATGCAAATGTCCCTGGTGAAGGAGAGCACAAGATAATGTCTTTTATCAGATCTCAGCAAAATTCTAATGGTTACAACCCCAATTTGAGGCATTGTTTGTATGGTTTGGTAAGGCTTCTTTTTGCTTGTTTGAGTTTGAAGAAGAAAACAATTTACATGTCATTATAAATTTACCTTTCTTTTCGTTATTGCCCTTTTATTTAGTTTGTATGCAAGGATCGAATTCTTGAAAAGTTATGGCCCTGCTCCTGTTTCGTTAGCATCTTAGCATAATATTCCATATTTACAGAAATATCAATCCTTTTACTTGTGATTGTACGCCTACCAAGAAAGACTGTTAATATTTTAATTTTTTTTTGCAGTTGACCTGACTCATGTTATGTTTTTTATTTTATTAGGACGCGGATCTGATAATGCTCGCACTAACAACGCATGAGCTTTATTTCTACATCCTACGGGAGGTTAGTTCTCTGTGAAGATTCTACATGTTCTTTATACAGTAAATTGCTTTGTAAATGACACATATATGCATGCACTCTTTTTTAACTTTTATGGTCTTATCTTCGAGCTATCAGGATGTCTCCGGTCCAAACCAAAGTACTGTTTTAACAGATTTTGGACATGGCTTGTCAACTAATCTACATGAGGTGATAAAATCACGGGAATGGTACAAAGTATTGATTCAAGAAAATAAAAAATCGACTCCAGCCAAGAAGCCTTTTGAGGTTATCCACAACTATATATATGTTTTTATATTTTTTTTTAAGTTCTCTTGCAAATAGGCTTAAGGGTGAGGCACATGATCCTATATATTAAGGCATTTTGATTTTGTTATACCTTGGAAAATTATTGTTGCAGATTGAAATTATTTATTTTTTGGTAAAATTGTTAGTAATTTTATTTCATATTTTCGCACTGCTTTTTTTTTTTTTATAAATTTGTAATATAAAAATTGCATTGGAGTTTACCTTGAAGGTTAGATAACAGGCATCATAGATGATGTATGTGCCAGGACAAGTCCATTGCAAATATAATAGAGGGAGCACTTCACTTTTGTCGAGAAACTTACTTAAATCGATACATTAATAGAGGGAGCACTCACTTTTGTCGAGCACTTCTCTTAACTGCTAAAAAAAGTGGATACATGAATATCTTCTTTTATCATATATTGAACTTGTAGGATCAGAAGGAGAATTCCACGTAAATCGATCAATTCATCTTTAATAAATTTTCCTTGTAAATTTAAATATGTAGCTTATTAGTATATGCATTTTGAGAGAGTATTTGGAGCTTGACATGAAGATAGAGGAATTCAAGGTCGAGATGGATAGAATTGTAGATGATTTCATCTTCATCTGCATTTTCCTGGGAAATGATTTCCTTCCTAATCTTCCTTCACTGGAAGCTCATGAGGTAGAAAAAATAAATTAATTTATCACTTTTAACCTTTCAATGAGAGCTTGAATTTGGGAGGATGTCTTCTCATGCTCTATGTTTTGTCTAAATGTTGCTAACAACTTAATTCTAAATAGAGTGCGCTTGATCTTCTCATGGAAGTATATAAAAGAACCCTGAAGAAAACAGGCGGGTATCTTATTGATACCACAAAAGTAAGCAACGGAAAAATGCTTACTTTAATTTGTTGTCTAAAGTACCCCATTTGTTTTGTTCCTTGTTACCTTAATTTGTTGTGCTTATATATTTGTCCCATTTTTTCATGTATGCAGATTAAAGACAAAAAGCATGCATACATAGAGATATCCAGGGTCGAGAAGTTCATTCTGGATGTAGGAACATATGAGGACAAGATTTTTCTGAATAGAAATAATATTAAAGAGGTATTGGCATAAATATTAAGCAAAAGATACTTAAAAGGCAACTTAATAAAATCAACTAACATTGTAAACTCGTTTGAGCAGAAAAAGTTGCGCATGTTTTCACAAGAACTCTCAGGAGGAGATATGGGCAGTACTACTTGTTTCGATGATTGGGTATGTAATGAAATATATTACCAGAATTACAAATTAATTTCTGCTTCTGACCTGACTGATGGGGTAAACCGGTATTTTACGGGTTACCCTGTTTCAAGTACACTGTGTCCTTGGTTAATTAACAAGCCACATGTTAGCTCCTGATTAAGAAAGTTATCTGAACTAGGCCTCTATATTAGCAAGCCCTCTTCTGAGAGATGCAGGTTCAATTCTCCAGAATAGCATCTAAAGATGTTGGGTTGTACCAGGGCATTACAAAAAAGGCTATTCACAAATCACAAGTTAAATAAAAATGCCTAAAAGCATAAAGAAAAGAAAAGCCATTTGTGAGAGCTGTGTCAGTGCATAATTGCACTTATTAAGCTATTTACCTTTTTTCATATTATTGAAGAGAGTACTGTTATATTGTGGTTGAATGAGTATTTAATAAAGAAAATATTATTTTGTGATTTGATTTATGGCTTTAACAATATTAACTTGTTCAGGAAGATTCAACAAGAGTAGTCGAGGATAGTTGTTCTCTCTCTTCTTCTGGAAGTACTGCAAATAATGAGTTGGCTGTATGTTATTGTTTTAATTCTTCATAATATTATTTATGTATCAATCATCAAGTTTTACATTGCATATTAACTGCTGCATAAATATTATAGGTCATCAACAACACCTCTGAGCTGAAGATACGACTGAAGGATATTCTTAAACAAAAGCAAGACACATACCAAACCAAAACTTTTCAGGATAAAGTATATTGTTTTTCTTCTTTGCAGAATAATTAATTGTCCCCAGTATGTATATATGTTTACAGAAATTGTGCTTTGGATTGCTTGCTGCAGATAAGACTAGGTTATCCTGGCTGGAAAGAGAGATTACAAAGGGAAATTCTGTGCAAAAGATTCGAATGAAATTGAAAGAACACAGAAAATTGTGGTTAGTAGGTTTCTATTTTATTTTTCAACAATGATTCTGTGATAAAATTGTGCAATTTAAGCTGATAATTTAGTTCAGAGTAGCACAGTTTCACTGTCTTCGTCTTCTGCATATTAGCCTTCATCCAAGTCGATTAGGCAGGAATTACCCATTTAAGCATTTTGAATTTGATCATGAATTATCAATTCGATCTTCCTTCATTTGAGTTGAATTAGTAGAAAGCAGAAAATTGAAAAGTATGATATGCAAACAAACATGTCAGTCAATTACCAAAATATTCAGTTTAAGCAATTTGTATTGAACATAATGTCAATTCTGAGTTCCCTCATTTGTGTGATATAATACCAAGAGAAAATTATACCAAGTAAAAAGAAATAACAATGTCATTGTGTTTAATTATTACCGAGTTATGTATCTGAACTATATTTTTTTATCGGTTAATTTTAAATCAACAATAAATATAGGTGGAGAAGTACATGGAAGGACTTTGTTGGGTTCTCCAGTATTATTTTGTGGGAGTTTGTTCTTGGACCTGGTATGTTCAAATTTTAGTTCACACAAACAACAATACTAATACTCTAATCTTTGTACAATCATGCAAGAGTATCTAACGGCGAAGACCTTTTAACAAATACTAGGAGTTTTGGTTCATGTCCAGGTGACTGTGCTTTTACTGACATGGTCCTGATTACTGGGGGAAAAATGGCTACATTAAAATGACTATTAAAATTTTTGGTTGGTTTTGGGGGGGATTATTGATGAGGTTGAGGTTAGGTCAAAGAGACCTTGCTTTTATTTGATGGTGAAGGCTAAAAGTGAAGCTGAACCTCCATATTTTGGTGCCAGTGGACATTGAACCAGACCTTTCGTAGTTTGCACCGTATCCAGGACTCTTTTAGGTCTTAGAACTATGCTATGCTCTGATATATCTTAAGAATAAAAGGTAAATTCCGTGGTATGATTTTCTGTGGTAAACATTAAAGGGTAAAATAAAAATAGATTCTGCTACTTTTGCTACTCTTTTTTAATTCATCAAGTTATGAAATCACTGCAAACATTTTCTCAGCTTTTCCAACTGCTAAATTTTCTCAGGTATTATCCTTATCACTACGGTCCATTTGCATCGGATTTGAAGAATCTTGAATGTGCAAATATCAACTTCAATATTGGACAGCCATTGAAGCCATTTGATCAACTAATGGCAGTTCTTCCTCCTCAAAGGTATAGTTCTTCTCTTCCGACGTTTACAGATTTTCTTGTTGGTATGTTAAAGTTATATTGATAGAGGTTCTAGTTGGCTTCAAATACATCCGCATTCAAAGACCAACTTCAGAACCCTAATCTCAGTCTTATTTTTTTGTCTCAGCTTAATATCTGGTCCTTGTTATATTCTTATATGGTCTCAGCCTATGTTGTGCAATGTTGCAAGAACTAAAATGAAGCGAAGAAAAATTCCAATGCTTATGACTATGTTTTAGTTGATGTATAAGCATCCAAGTCCAATTGCTATTGATAATTTCTTGTTGAAAGGGTAGAATGTTCTGCTTCATTTCCAAAATAATTGATCTGCTGTTAAAAATGTCAGATCGGACAAATCCCATAGTATAAGAATCCAAGTCCAATTGCTATTGAAAATTCCTTGTTGAACGGGTATAATTTTTTGCTCCATTTTCAAAATAATTGATCTGCTGTTAAGAAAGTCAGAGACAGATCCCATAGGGAGGCGAACAATGCTGTATACTGTCACAATGTTAACTTGAGGCAAGGTCGATTTGAAGCACTGGTTTTAGGAGTATAATAGCTTATCCCTGAAAGTTCTGCATAAGCTTAATTAATTACTAATATGTTAAGTTGTTAACCATACTAATTCTTCTTTTCTTCTTTACTTTTAATAGTTCTGATGAACTCCCCAGTGCTTATGCTGAACTTATGAAGTGCAAAGATTCAAAAATCTCAAAATTCTATCCAGAAGGTTTATAAAAACTCAATAATGTTTCTTAATTTGAAAAACTTATAAAGGGATATCCTCTTTTCGTGTATTCTCTGCGAAATGGATCTGACCACTTCTTTATTTTTCTTTCCTTCTAAGGAGATATTGAGATTGATATGGATGGGAAGAGGTTTATTTGGCAAGTAAGTTTTGTCGCTTCTGTCATGGCATTTCAAAAAAAAAAGTTGTCACTGAATATGTAACGTTATAGTTTGTGTAGCTAGTTGATATTTTGGAGCTAGTCTTGAATCTATTGTAAACATAGAATAAGGGTCATTTGAAGTTTCAATTATGTTGCTTGTAAAAAAAATTTCTCAATAGACGATAGCATTTCAAATAAAATGTCCTCTCTATCTTAGTATATGAATGCAAGTTTATTGTTGAATTCTTTGTTTTGCTCATCATCATACAGGGCATTATTAAACTCCCTTCTATCAACTGAGGACCTTCTTTTAGAATCTACAAAAATGTTAGAGAGCCATCTTCAAGTATGATATATATATATATATATATATATTTATTCTTTGTCAGTATTCTTATTTGAGATATAATATTGGTTTGTTAACGTGGTTTCATCCTTTGCTAGATTGATGAGATTGAAAGGAATTCTTTGAGAAAAGACATCATCTTTATCAGAAATGACAGCGCTCTAGGTGTGAAACTGACTCCTACTAGTGATGATTTTAAAATTCCTGTCGATTTTGCAAGGTACATATTACTTAGTTTAGTAAAAAATGCATATTTTTGTACATATTTTAATATGTTTCCGCATGAAATGAGAACAGAACACGTAATGTAATGGATTAATAAAAAAATGAGTGAATGCAATCAGATTAGACAATTTTTCTCTTTATTAGATGCCCTGCCTAACTTTTTTTTTTATTGCAGTTGTGAAATCAGTGGAGTACTTTGCAACAGAAAGGAGCTTGAAGATGGAGGCATCTTTTTATCACCAATTCAGTGCATGGATGATATCAGACACAATATTGTCATGTAAGTTGCATATATACAACCTTCCAATTTTGTTCTTGTTTCTACTAGACCTTTGTATTGTGTATGATGATGGTCTTCACATGATGCTCATTATCTCAAAATCAGGTCCTATACCTTTTTCATAAAGTTGATGCATCTTATTTTCTCCTTTTGTGATATTTTAGCTCAGCTCAATATCTAAACCCTGTTGTTGGTGGTGTTCCTGTATTGAGATTGCTTGAAAAAGTCGAAGTTCCAGATAAGGTACTTTGTGATATCTTTCTTCTCGTTCTGCCAAAAAAAGTACAAAAAGTGAATAATATGCTACTTGTTACATTTTGAGCGAGTTTCAATTGGAAGCAGCAAATTCATTGTGATTTTCTAGCACTGAATTGTCATTTAATGCCAGACCATAACTGCTAATGACGTGCAAAGGAGAGAGCTTTGGCACGAATCAAGCTCCAGACAAACTACAACCAAGTAAGTACTATTTATTTCTGCCTGTCCTTTTACAGGCTAGACCTGATACTGGTGGACTGATTTATGCAGTTCTTCAGCTTTTATTTGTTCGTTGTTCACTTCTATATTTCCTTTTGTGGCATCTATTACCAAAAAAATATGATCTTTTCTTAGGAAACAACAAAATAATTTTGTGGGTAAAATGTTTAGTTCTGTATTGTATAAGTTGTCTGCCGGTACTTTCAGGTCATTAACTACACATATTTCCTTTTATGGCTGACAAGTATGTTTGTTCTCAAAGGTCGGAGCATTACCGAAAAGATGTAGCTTCTTCTGGACATTCACGTGACACCTGGAGATGTGCTGGCTCTGACCGGAGCGGCTCTACAGGTAGAGGTTGGAGGAATGCTACTTATGGCAATGGAAGTAAACCTTTCGGTGGAAATCAAGGGAGAGGATTCACAGGAGTCCATGAAACACACCATCCAAGTTCTAGTTTAAACAGAGGTAGGGGTAGTGATGGCAATACTGCCTTAGCGAGAGGGACCAATCGGCCCCAAGGGGCTGGACCAAGTGTTGCTTGGAGGCCTGTAGATTCCAGACCTGCCGGAAGGGGTCGAGCCCGAAATTAGAGTTGGAGGGCCTTTTTTCACTAGTTAATATATGTCATGTCAGTTTAATTATCAAGTAACAGTCAGTGTTTTTTTTTTTTTTAATATATTATGTGAACTGACAATGTCTATGTGGCCATTAGTATGTAATTTTATTTTGGCTGATTGTAGTGATACATGTGAGCATTTGTCTTGAGATTAGAATGAAATGTTTTTTTTTTCTCAGGGAATCAATGAAAGTTATTTCTTTGTCATTTCAGTTCTTCGCATTTTTTTTTATATTCTGTGAACTGACAAAGCCTATGTGGCCATTAGTATGTAATTTTGTTTTGGCTGATTGTAATTAAGTTCCTGCATGATATAAATCTTTTTTTTGGAAGAGTTCCCGAGATAAGCCTTGGCATATAAAGGCATATACTGAGCTATGGTGTTTTTGAGTTCGCCAAATCTCTTTGTGAACTAACTTTAAAATGTATTAGATTGGTTCCAAAAGATGAATTCAAATTATTGAAATCCATCTATCTTACAAATATCTATGTATAAAATTTTTTAATTTTCGAACTTATTTTGTATAGTCTTAGTGGTAAAAAAATGTTCAAAAAATAAATGCATTAAAATTAATTTATAAACTTTCTTGTTTTGACTGATTTACTTTATACTCAATTAATTCAAAATTTCTTTTGCATACAGACACATTACTCGTAAGGTAAATGAATTCAACGGTTTAGATTTGTCGTTTGAATCCAATTCAATAAGTTTTAAAGTTGAGTTCACATAGAAATTAGATGAACTTAAAAGAACATCCTAATTCTACTCTTGGAACTGAGTAGTATTTGCAAAGCAAAACGAAATAATAAATAAAAATAAGAAAATTTGAGAGATCGTTTACCTCCTACCAGTTATGGTTAGGTTGTTTTGGTAGAAAATAATTAATCGCACAAGCATTTCATTTCAATTTATGGTCTTGGATTGGATGTAATTCTAAGTTTTTTAGGCCGTGAAATTGGGCTTACTGTAGAGTTTTAGAAAGGAGCTGAAAGCCTTGAATTGGTTATGCACGTGTAATTGTAGGCCTGGCTATAGTTGAGCCTTATATGTTCAATCCCCAATAAAATCACCATCGATGCATGGAAAAAGTTGCTGTACATGTGAAATGTTTCTTCAATTCGTTTTGTTAAAAGTTTAGTATGGTTGCATCTAATTCAACGACGTGGTTTCTATTGTTGACACTGGTACCAGTGTCAGATCAAAAGGTTAAGTTTTCGTACTTCTTTTGACTGCTTAATTCTATGATGCTTCTATGTTTAGCTGAGGCTTATTGGTTCATAGATTCACGTTAATTTTTATGACATGGATATTGTTAAAGCAAGTTTTTTTCATCAAGAGTAAAGCAAGTGGTATATAAAAAGTATCACTTTAACCAAAAGAAAAATAATCAAGTCTGAGAAAAAAAATGTAGGTGGCTATAACTTTGGATACTAGGCAGCCTGAAAGAGATGATAAAATTGCGTTTAAATACGGTAATTTTTATTCCAGTACACAGTCAAACAAACACACCCAATTTTTCGGTTAATTGAGGAATATTGGAAGATACACAAGTGCTGCATTAGTGCCGGTACACAAAATGTAGGTAACTAGTCTAAGATGTAGTTTCCAAAATCCAAAGCAACACTTACTTTCATGCATGGCAACCTCACATGAAAGTGAGAGTAAAAAAGGAAAAGGAAGTTGATGTGAAATGGAATCCCTTGGCAAAAGACAAACTTTTGGAAGCATAAACTATTGGAGAGACTTAGTTGTGTGGAACTGTCTCCATTCAATATTTTTCATCTGTTTACCTCGATCGTTAGATGCCAATTATTTTTGCTTTTTTGCGCTTTTTTGTAGATGATTCTTGAGTTTGGCAGCTTGTCTTATGCAATACAGATATAGACATGCTTTTCATGCATGATAAGAGTTTCTTCTGAAGAGTTCACTTTAATTAGAGAAACCTTGTCATAAACACTTATTTCTACTTTATTAATTAAGTGTGAAGTTCTTACAAAACCTTCTCATATATAAACATGTGTAATGAATAAACACAACAACAACCAAGCCTTTAGTCTCAAACAAGTTGGAGTAGGTAGAAATGAAACTCAATCGTAATCACAAGGTGAAGTAAAAAGTAATAAAATGGTAATAGTAGTAGTACTACTAATTATTAATGGTACTACTAATAATATTAACTGTGCATGTTATTACTATATAGACACGGTTCAGAAACCGTGTACAACGTATCCCCTATTCATACACAATGCTCGCTATACGGTCATGTAACCATGTGACATTAGCTTTTCGTACCGTATATGATCGCGTTTTATGTACTAGTGCCAACTGCCAACAACTATAGTCAAATTATTAATAGCTGAGTGTACAGCATGCTTTTATACAGAAACCTGAGTGTAGGCAAGTTGCTGAATTATTAATAGCTGCTAAATAGCTGGACGTCTCCAGTGATTGTGTTCTCAGCATTTTGAACAACTATTCACCCGCTATTACTACAGAAACAGCTGGCATTATATGCTGCAACTTTGCATCAATATATAGCTTCCGAGAATTTGATGGCCCCGCCACTGTTTTTGGAGAAAAAGAAAAAAGAAAATGGTCATATATTTTCTGTTTAGAAAAAGTCAATATATTATTTTTCAAACAGATCGAAATTAGTAGTATTGATGGACCTCCGTTAATTAAAGTTAAGAACCTATACAAATTTGTTTGCTCCTCTTCCCGGCCGGTCAAATAAAAAAAGAGGGCGACATTATTAAGGAACAACAATCAAGTGTGAAAACACTTTATTTAAACTTCTATTACCTCTCCATTATAAATGAGTAAAGGACATGTCCTTTTAATCCTTTTCCTGAAGAATTCCTCCATTTTTCACTTGAAAATTGGCATATCTTAGTGATCGTTGGAACCTATTATGCTGATTTTCTCGTTCGGGCAAATAAGTTATTCCTTTTTTATCTGATTTGTCCAATTCCCACCAATCACTAATGAATGAAATAGAAGTAAAATTCTGCTTTTGAAGAATAGGAAAGCAGGGTATATGAATCCAGTGATCAATAATCAATTCACACCAATTACTAAAAAGTTCATTTAAAAGTTGGAAGAACCATTTTATTTGTGCAATGGATCGAGGATGGAAAGCCGGCCTCGGAATTCACACCAATGTCGAAGGCCTAGCTATTTTTTCCATGTTTTTCCGATTTTACACGCTCTTAGCTTGGATTTCCTCGTAATTTAGAGATATTGTTGTGTTGTAACGACTAGACAATCAAAGTTATAACAAATACAAATTAATGTTGAGACGGGTTGTTATGGTTTATTTTTTATCTTTTTTAATTGTTTTTCATGTTATACTGGTTGTTTTACGTTTTACTGATTGTTTTTTATGTTATACTGGTTGTCTTTCATGTTCATATTTCATCATCTTCTAGTTGTATTTCATTTTCTATTAGTTGCCCTACACCTTATATTAGTTGTCTTTCAAGTTCTCCTGGTTGTCTTACATTTTCTTTTAGTTTTTTTTCATCTTCTACAAGTTATTTTTCATCTTCTTTTAGTTATATTTCATCTTTTTCTAATTATTTTTTATCTTGTACTAGTTGTTTTTCATCTTCTTCTAGTTGTCTTTCATCTTCTACTAGTTGTCTTTCATCTTCTACTAGTTGTCTTTCATCTTCTTCTAGTTGTTATTCACATTCTACTTGTTGTCATTTATGTTCTACTGGTTGTCTTTCGTCTTCTACATATTGTATTTCATCTATTTCTAGTTGTATTTGACCGCCTTCTTGTTGTCTTTCATCTTTTACTGGTGTTCTTTTAAGTTTTAATTGTTATTTTTCATCTTCTTCTACTAGTTGTCTTTTATTTTTTTCTGGTTGTATTTCATGTTCTACTGATTATGTTCCGTCCTCTACAGGTTATATTTCATCATCAATTTCTAGTTGTATTTTATCGCATTCTAGTTATATTTCATTATGTTTCGTCTTCTACAGGTTGTCTTTCAAGTTTTACTAGTTTTCTTTCATTTTCTTCTAGTTGTTTTTCACATTCTACTAGTTGTCTTTCATCTTCTTTCAGTTGTCTTTTATGTTCTACTGGTTGCCTATCATGTTTTACTGGTTGTCTCTAGTCTACTATAGGTTAAATTTCATCTTCTTCCAGTAGTATTTCATATTAATCTAATTGTATTTTACCTTCTTCTAGTTGTTTTACACCATATACTAGTTGTCTTTCTTGTTCTAATAATTGTCTTTGATCTTCTACTAGTTGTCATTCATCTTCTTCTAGTTGTCTTTCATCTTGTACTTGTTGTCCTTCATCTTCTACTAATTGTTGTCTTTCATGTTCTAATTGTTGTCTTTCGCCTACTATAGGTTGTATTTCATCTTCTTCTAGTTGTATTTCATATTCTTGTTGTTGTATTTCATCTTGTACTGGTTGTCTTTCATGCTCTAATGGTTGTCTTTTATTTTCTTCTAGTTGTATTTCATCTTTTTCTAGTTGTCATTCATCTTCTTCTAGTTGTATTTCATCTTCTTCTAGTTGTTATTTATCTTGTACTGGTTGTATTTAATCTTCTCTTAGGTTTCTTTCATGATCTATTGGTTGTCTGTCTTCTACAGGTTGTATTTCATCTTGTTCTGATTATATTTCATCACCTTCTAGTTGTCTTTTATCTTGTACTGGTCGTCTTTCAAGTTTTACTAGTTGTCTTTCATGTTCTTCTAGTTGTCTTTCATTTTCTACTAATTATCTATCATCTTCTTCTGGTTTGTCTTTTATGTTCTACTGGTTGTCTTTCGTCTTCTACAGGTTGTCTTTCATCTTTTTCTAGTTGTATTTCATCTTCTTCTGGTTGTCCTTCATTTTGTATAAGTTGTCTTTCATGTACTAATAGTTGTCTTCTACAGATTGTATTTCATTTTCTTCTAGTTGTATTTTATCGCCTTCTAGATGTCTTTCGACTTGTACTTATTGACTTTAAAGTTTTACTGTTTGTGTTTCATCTTCTTCTAGTTGTCTTTTACCTTCTACTAGTTACCTTTCATCTTCTTCAGTTGACTTTTAATTTCTTTAGTTGTATTTCATGTTCTACTGGTTGTCTTTTGTTTCTACATGTTGTATTTCATCTTCTTCTAATTGTATTTCATCTTGTAGTTGTCTTTCATTTTGTACTAGTTGTCTTTCACCATCTACTAGTTTTCTTTAATATTCTTCTAATAGTTTTTCATATTCTACTAGTTATTTTTCGTCTACTACAAGTTGTATTTCATCTTCTTCTAGTGGTTTTTTGCCTTCGGCTGTCTTTCTTGTTCTACTAGTTATTTTTTTATCTTCTACTAGTTGTCTATTACTTGTCTTTCACCTTCTACTAGTTGTCTTTCATCTTCTTCAAGTTGCGTCCTCTTCTAGTTGTCTTTCATCCTCTACTATTTGTCTTACATCTTTTTTCTAGTTGTCATTCATCTTGTAATAGTTGTCATTCATATTCTTCTAGTTGTCTTACACATTCTACTTAGGGGCGAATCTACCTATATGTCAGAAGGTACTAAGCCACCTCATTGATTTTTAAATTCTTTTATTATGTATATTAAAATTTAATTAAATTTTTGGTTTTTTAAGCTTTTATATAGTCTAGCCCTCCTTATAAAATGACAAATGTGGGTTTGTAGTCTAGTGGTGAGATTATTTTTGGTATATGTGTGGTCATGGGTTCAATTCCCATTAACCACATTTTTTTTTCTTTTTTTCACATATTATGCATTTTATAGATTAGCCCCCCTATTCAAATTTTCTAATTCTGCCCCTAGTTTTATTGGTTGTCTTTATGTTATACTGGTTGGCTTTCATGTTGTACAAGTTGTCTTTTGTCTACTACAAGTTGTATTTTATCTTCTTTTAGTTGTATTTGATCTCCTTATAGTTGTTTTCACCTTGTACTAGTTGTCTTTCATGTTCTACTTATTGTCGTACATCTTCATCTAGTTGTATTTCTATCTTCTACAAGTTGTCTACTGGTTGTATTTCATCTTTTTTTAGTTGTCTTTCATCTTGTACTGGTTGTATTTCATCTTCTTCTAGTTGTCTTTCACCTTCTATCAGTTGTCTTCCACCTTCTTATAGTTGTCCTTCATGTTCTACTGGTTGTCTTTCATGTTCTACTAGTTGTCTGTCGTCTTCTACATGTTGTATTTCATCTTCTTCTAGTTGTATTTCATCATCTTCTAGTTGTAGTTCATCTTCTTCTAGTTGT
The DNA here is from genome assembly GCA_025461045.1 of Carex parvula. Taxonomy (NCBI): domain Eukaryota; kingdom Viridiplantae; phylum Streptophyta; class Magnoliopsida; order Poales; family Cyperaceae; genus Carex; species Carex parvula. The sequence goes on along the minus strand of JAJGRW010004780.1, from coordinate 77,057 downwards.
ATTTCATCATCTTCTAGTTGTATTTCATCATCTTCTAGTTGTCTTTCACCTTGTACTAGTTGTCTTTCACCTTGTATTAGTTGTCTTTCATCTTCTTGTAGTTGTCTTTCATGTTCTAGTGGTTATTTTTAATGTTCTACTGGTTGTCTTTCGTCTACTACATGTTGCTTTTCATCTTCTTCTAGCTGTATTTCATTTTTTTTCTAGTTGTCTTTCACATTGTTCTTGTTATCTTTCTTGTTCTACTTGTTGTCTTTCATCCTCTACTAGTTGTCTGCTGCTTGTCTTTCATTTTCTTGTAGTTGTATGTTATCTTCTTCTTTGTCTTTTCTTGCACTGGTTGTCTTTCATGTTCTACTGGTTGTCTTTTATCTTCTTGTAGTTGTATTTCACATTCTACGGGTTGTCTTTCACGTTCTACTGGTTATCTTTCATGTTCTACTGGTTGTCTTTCATGTTCTACATGTTGTCTTTCATCTACTACATGTTATATTTCATCTTCTTCTAGTTGTATTTCATATTTTTCTGGTTGTTTTTTATGTTCTACTAGTTGTCTTAAATATTTTTCTAGTTGTTTTTCATTTTCTACTAATATAATCAACAAATTGAAATTGCAAGAACCAGTCTTTGGTCTAGTGGCAAAGGCAATGCTCTCTGTGTGAGAAATCACATGTTCGAAACTCTTAAGAAGCAATTCTTTGTGGATATTAAATAGTTGGGTGACTTGACTCCTAATTTTTATTTTAAAACAATTGCATAAAGATACATATAAATTAATAAGCAAATAAAAACATAATTGACAAGGCAAGTCGAACTAATTGTTTAGAAAACACAAGAAAAGAATGATTAATATTTTAAAAAATAATATATAGAAGAACTACTAATTTTATATTTATATGCAATCTGATAATAAAATGATGGATTCAATCCGCAAGGAGATTAAATGGAGGGGAGGGAGACACATTTGCCATTGATATTTACTAGAGAAATTTCTTAACTAAATAACAAAAGCAAAAGTACCTTATCTTTGGCCAAAGGAGCATCTCGAGTCTCCAAAAAGCCATCCCTACTTTGTAAAGGAGAGAAAGGCAAGTGTTAACAAGAAGCACCATTATCGCTAAATTAATTAATCATCTTTTTTTGTATAAAGTACAATTGGTGCGTACCCATCAATAACTGTACCTTTTGTGTATAAAGGCGAAACTAAACAATTCTGCTTGATCTAGTCTCATTTTTCAGATCATATTCTTTGCAACTCTGACTTCTTCTGTGCTGTCAAGAACTTATTTATAATTTTAACTTTTATTTTTTTACCCATATAATTATAAAATATTAAATGTACATTAAAGCAGTTGGCAGCTAAAAAAAGTTTTTTTTTTTTACCAATATAATTTTACCAATATTAAAATACTTAAAAAGGTTTTAAAGCAGTTGGCACATAAACGAGTCTACCTTGTGCCTTGGATTGAATTCGCATTCTCTGATATATCTCATATTTTGAGTGACTTTTTGGAAAATCTCATCTGTTCAAATACGTTATGCACGAATCTCAAAGCTCAAATACTGCCCCCCTGCGCTATCTCCGATAGGCACTGGATACGTCGGTCACGTAAAATATGAGATACTCAGAAGATACGCACTCCACAATTGTTTCGTACGAAGTGATGAGAGTGGGGAGTAAATCTAATTAGTATGTTTTGCTTTAGTTTTTTATTACTCTTTTTTTTTTTATAGTTAGCGGCAAAGACTGCTGCTAACAAATATATTAATAAGAAAATTATAAGTGTATGTACAAAATAGCAAAATAAACTCTCGAAATTAATCTATATATATACAAAGCATCCAAAATGATGCCTACAATTGCCACCCTAACTATCACAAATAACCACTAGTAGAGTACAATACTCAATCACACTTGATTTTATGCAAAATGTGTCCAGAAAGATGTCAAGGGCCGTATCATTGATAAGAAGTTTACCGGTTGTCTTTTATTAGAGAATATCCTTCTATTTCTCTCTTCTGAAGACCCAAACGCCTGCCACCCAGACTACTCGCCAAACTCCTTTTTATTACTCTTCTAAATTGCAACTTTTTTTTGGTAACTTATAAATCGGCCATATGAGTCAGCTTCAATCCAAGTATATATTTAATCTTCAGGAAAGAATTGAAGATTACGTATTCAGTTTTAACTCATTTTTTTTTTTTTTAAATCAAGTTTTGACTCATGTTACTTTCTATAATTAAAAAAAGAAAGAAAGAAGATCTGGTCGTTTTTCTCAACATTTAGTCTCAAAAAAGAAAAAGATCTGGTCGTTTTCTCAAACTATATATATATACTTCCTTATCATGCCAACATTTAGTCTCAAAAAGAAAAAGATCTGTTCGTTTTTCTCAAACTACAGACCTTAGTGCAAAGAGTCTTTCATGAATAATCAACCACTTCAATAATTGAAATTGATTCGGTCACTCAGCATCTTCTGTCATTCTCTATAGTTAATTTATAATGACTCGCATGATATTTTTACTTAATAAAATATTATGATTATATTTATTCAATAACATTAATGAAGTATCCTTAACCCTCAAATTTGCTTCGTTGGAAAGTATCATGTTTAAAATAATCTATTGTATTTTGTTTTCTATTAATTTTCCCCTTTTTTTTCATTTAAATACATGCGAAACGTTGAAATAAGCAAGCCAATGAAAGATTTCATCAATTTTCTTTATATTGTTATTCTTTAACTTTATTTTATTTCCTCTTTTATTATAAAAAAAAATACCATAAATAATATATACTTGAACTCCACCATCAAAATTTAAGACACGTATCTCTGCTTTCTCTGCCCCAAATCAGCCATCTACATCACTCGAAACCTCCACAAATCCACCCTAAATCTTTCTTTACATCTATATATAGGATTTTGCTAATATGTTACGCGTATATAAGAGCCCCTCCGTGATACGGCTCACTTTTTGAGTTTTCAAAATCCTAACGGTTGATCCGAACCGTTCAACATGATCTTCACATGAATATGTACTTGCAAACCAAATTTTACATTTTTTAGAATTTTTTTACTATTTATTAAGCCACTTTGAAAATCGCTGATCCAATAGTCCAGAAAAGTTTACTGTTGTGTACAAATTAGTGTTTTTTCAAAGTGGCTTAATAAATAGTAAAATAATTCTAAAAAATGTAAATTTGGTTTGCAAGTACATATTCATATGGAGATCATGTTGAACGGTTCGGATCGACCGTTAGGATTTTGAAAACTCAAAAGTGAGCCGTAGCACGGAGGGGCCCTTATATACGCGTAGCACCGTAGCACTGTCCCTATATATATTCACATTCACACTAAAATTTACACCCAAATTTTACCAAAAACCCCTCAAAATCCACCATAATTCCAGACAGATCCTCCAACTCCTTTAACCTATTTTGTCCATCTATTATTCTTCAAATAATATCCCCCAATTTGAACAGAATATAGATCTATCATATATCTATATTTATACATATATTCATATCAAATCAGCCAAAAAGTTTCACCAAAAACTCCTCAACACTCCTAACAACTAATAGATGATAAGATGATATGTTATATATCTTGATCAGAATATAAATCTGATCGTTACAATTGATATCAGAGTCTCCCTCTACATATGTGTTGAGTAAAATTCTCCAAAAGTAGAAATTTGTCTAAGTACTTTTTAGTTGTCTCATAAATCGATGTAATCATTATTGGCACCCGTATTGCATATAAAAGATTTTGTTGGTTTGTAAAGTGGTTATGTATGTTTTTTCCACTTACACAATAAGAAATTATGATGGTCCAAAAACTTGATAGAAGGAAGCATGAGAGAAAAGAATTAAGGATGCAGCGCTAGATGTGAGGTATGCCTCAGCTGCCCTATCGAGACGGCGTTTCACCTGTTCTTTGAGTACGTTCAAGCCCGCCGATGTTGGTCCAGAATGAACACACTGCTGGGTTTTCCCATACTATAGGTGGAGCTACGTTGCATGCCACTGTAGAAATGTCCTGGCAGGTATGTAGGAGGAAGCTATCACGGAAGAAATGGGGCACCTATTTTTTTGGAACATTGTGGTTTCTCTGGAGAGCGCGCAATCGAAATTTTTTTTATGACTGTGTTACAAATCCGGCACTGATAGCATTGCATGCACATGGGGAAGTGGCACTGTGGATGAAATATTGTTGAGAGGAAAGGCTACTAATTTCTAGAGGGGGTTTGGTTTTCTTTATACGGATGTAATCTGTTGTAAACTTTTCAAGCAACAACTGATAGCCACTATCGGTTTCTCAAAAAAAAAAAAGAATTAAGGAAGATATTGCAATCAGATTATTAGAGCAATTAAGGTGATGAAGATGTTGATGATTCATATGCCGTTGAAAGAGTTTTATGAAGAAAATTGGTAACATGACTTAGATTGGTAATACTAGTTGCTGCCAGCGGCAGAACTAGAAATTTTTGAGAGAAGGGTCATGTCCTCTCAACTATAAAGTAGAGATTTAATCACTAGACTACAAACTAATATTAAATATTTATTGAGGAGGGCTGAACTATTTAAACGTTTAAAAAAAATTCAACTAAATTTCAATATACATAATTAAAATTATTTGCGTAGGTACACAATTTCTTACGTGACAAAATTCTATATATTGCCGTGCTTCACTTACTGCATTAGAACACCCACGTAATTGATAATTTAATTGAAAACTTTATTTTGTGAATGCGCTACAATACTCAGCCAAATTTGGTTACATAACAATGTATAATGAAGATTTTAGTAGTGGGCGACTCGTTCAGCAAAATCAATCAATTATTATTAAATTATCTTATTATACATAAAACAGAATATAGCTATCCGTTCAAAACAATATTAAAGAACGTATGTATAGAAGATGCGAATGCTGTGCAAACCAATCATTAACATTATACCAAATAAATATTCATATCATATGAAGTAATATATATTATTGAGGAATTAAATAAAATAAGTTACGATCCATCTTAACTGGCTGGATAAATATGTAAGGAAGTAACATAATTAGTTTCAAAATACTGAGTGGATGGTAAAAAGTAAGATGCATGGTGTAATGCTTAAAAAACTTTTTGAGGAATGTCCGTGACCGACACGACAAAAAACAAAAGAATTAAATAAAATACGTTACGAATCAATAAAGTTACCACATACTATGAAACATATTTATAATAAAGAATATCATCAATTTCAAAATACAATATCATGATCACACGGTGATATGAAAGACTGTGAGATAATGTTTTCTATATACACAGCATGCATATGTGTTTCTATATATGTACCCAGTCTCAATTATATGTACTTTCAGTAAGAAATTTACCTCTAAAATTTAACCAAATTTTATGTATTTTAGTATAATTTTATGTTAGAAAATGGTAAGAACTAAGTTATAATCGACATTTAATTTATATCGCAAGAAATAGAGCAAACAGAGCTCCGTGCGATAAATTGTCACTTGCGCGGACGCATGACTGAAGAAATCAAATTGTTGAAAATTCAAAAAAGAAGTGCTCCAGCTTCCAGACCGTTGTGTGACCCCATTTCCATTTTGTGCGGCCACACTCCTGGTCGCACAAACCTCTAAATGGAAGATGAAGATAAAATCGCCAGTGAACTGGGAAAAAGTGTCATTTGTGCGGCCACACTAGGGTGAATTATTGTCAGAATTGAGAAATATTCGTCAGATTCACTTTCAGATCATGTTTGATTACTTCCCGAGATACGGAACTACTATAAATCAAGGAGCAAGCGGTAGGAGAAGGATCCTGGAATTGTTCTAAGTTTTCCACGATTCTAGCTCCATACATCTCTTACTCTTTCAAAGTGATTTTGGAACATAAAACAAAGACGAAACTGCGATTTATGAGGTCATTTACTCGAGCGAGGACAGAGGCTACACAAGAGGATTGGTGTATTCTATTTCTCTGTTAGTTTAGGTACTTTTCTTGTGTTCTTACGTGGATATTTATCATAGATGTTAGCGCACCCATGAGAGGCTAGTTTTCCTCTCTGGAAGCTTTGGCGATAAAACATGAATTTGTGTTAAAGCTACCTTGGTTTGTTTTCTATTGTGATTTTCTATGCTTGCATGATTGTTCTTGTCGATTGAATTTATTTGTGTGATCGCATGATTTGTGTGCTTGAGATTAGTATCCCGTTTAGGTTTGACAAAGAGTAGCTTAAGATCAAGAATTAACAATACCAAATTATGTGCATGAATACCTTAGGGACTTAGATTACAAATAACCAAATCTGATCTAGTCCGGAATTACAAGATGTAGTTCCTTATGGCACCTAGAGGGAGGTGAATATGGTGGTTTAAATGATCTTAGACTTTTTTCGTGTAAACCCTCTAAACTAACAAGTCAAATCACAACCACGCAAGTATACACAAGTAAATGTAAATAGATGAGAATAAGAAAAATTTGACATGTAAGATGATAATGAAGTTCAGTGTAAAATACCTACGTCTTCGGGGTAGAGCAACCTCGTCGGTGCCATTTTTCTATTACCTAAAAAGAAATGATACAACTCATCGTTCGTGAGCCCAAATGAAAGTGGCAAGTCCTAACAAAGGGGATCGTCACACAACAATGGTTATATGGTGAGTCGAAAATGCTCGAGCCGGTGAGCCCTTTAATGCCTTACAAGCGGGAAGTCACACGGCTATTCGAAGGAAGCACTAAGTAAATTTCCACACTATAGAAGAGAAGTTCTAGAACTAAATTCTAGACACTCTAACTAGATCTAAGAGTAGATTAGTCAAGTGTATTTGAGATAGTTAAGAAGATATTGAAGTTTAAGCTCACTCAACAATTGAAGCTTTCAAGAATGCACAATAAATGCTCTTTGATTGTGGGAGGCGGCTAGCTTGGTCAGATCTGAAGTTTGGTCACTTTATTTATAGTGGGGGCTTCAGATCTGACCAGATCTGTTCTGACGGATGGAGTCCATTCCGAACGGACTGTAAGAATATTGAAATTAGGGTTTTCGCAT